>JAUDYJ010000015.1:4608081-4825581 GCA_030761175.1 Masticophis lateralis
CACCATTAAAAATCCATCTTTCCAAGCAGACTCTATCTGTCTTTCTTCCCAGCTTGGAACTGAACCGAGAATCTGGCAGGAATAGCCAACACTACAAAAGATAGGCTCAAGACAGAGAAGGATCTTGACAGACTTAAACATTGGGCGCTATCTAAGAAAATGAAATTCAAGGGTGAAAAAAGGAAGGATCTACATTTAGGGAGGAAAAGCAAAATGCCCAGGTACAGTATAGGTGGTACCTTGCTCAACAGTAGTAACTGTGAGAGGGATCTTGGAGTCCTAGTGGACAACCATTTAAATAGGAGACGGCCGTGTGCAGCAGCTGCCAGAAAAGCCAACACAGTTCTAGGCTGCATCAACAGAGGGATAGAATCAAGATCACGTGAAGTGTTAATGCCACTTTATGAGGCCTTGGTAAGGCCACACTTGGAATGCTGCATCCAGTTTTGGTCGCCACGATGTAAAAAGGATGTGGAGACTCTAGAAAGAGTGCAGAGAAGAGCAACGAAGAGGATTAGGGGACTGGAGGCTAAAACATAGGAAGAACGGTTGCAGGAACTGAGTAGGTCTAGTTTAAGGAAAAGAAGGACAAGGGGAGACATGAGAGCAGTCTTCCAGTATCTCAGGGGCTGCCCCAAAGAAGAGGGAGTCAAGCTATTGTCCAAAGCCCCTGAGGGCAGGGCAAGAAGCAATGGGTGGAAACTCATCAAGGAGAGAAGCAACTTAGAACTAAGGAGAAATTTCTTGACAGTGAGAACAATTAATCACTGGAACAACTGGCCTCCAGAAGTTGTGAAGGCTCCAACACTGGAAGTTTTTAAGAAGAGGTTGGATAACCATTTGTCTGAAGTGGTGTAGGGTTTCCTGCCTAAGCAGGGGGTTGGACTAGAAGACCTCCAAGGTCCCTTCCAACTCTGTTGTTCTATTCTATTCTATTCTATTCTATTCTATTCTATTCTATTCTATTCTATTCCATTCCATTCCATTCCATTCCATTCCATTCCATTCCATTCCACTCCACTCCACTCCACTCCACTCCACTCCATTCCTCTTTCTATTTTCTATTTTCTATTTTCTATTTTCTATTTTCTATTCTAATTCTAATTCTAATTCTATTGACATTTCTTCCAACATCAGGAAACTTCCGGATGAGCAGGAGATAAAATAATCTTTCTCATATAAAATATTTGGGAGTATGGATAACGGCAAGATGTTCGGCTCTAAAGGAAGATAACCACGTGTCCCTGATTAAAAGCATCAAACAAGATTTGGAAAGATGGGGAAAATTACAGTTATTGCTTCTAGGCAGGATAGCCTCAATAAAGATGAGCATCCTGCCTAAGCTATTATATTTGTTCCAAACTGCGCCAGTTAACCTAGACAAAAAAAAATTCTTAGAATTGAACGGCGTTACTAGAAAATTCATCTGGGGAGGGAAAAAAACCTAGGATCTCAATTCGAACGCTACAGGATAAAAGGAATAGGGATGGATTTGGACTCCCAGCATGGGAAGTGTACTATAAAGCAGCTAATTTGGTGTCGCTAAGGGAATAGACGACCTTGGAAAACAAAAGAATTTTGGCCTTGGAAGGGCACGATCTCCAGAAGGGTTGGCATGCCTACCTATGGGATAAAGGCAAAAAGAACAAGGACATACTTTCACAGGCATAAAATAAGAGACACGTTAATGCAGACCTGGAGGGAAATTAGGCAAAAGCAGAATACAAAAGTCCCGAAATGGCTCTCCACAATGGAGGCCATAATATATCCCAATGTCTTAGAAATTGGAAAAACGTTCAGGTATAAGGACGTTTTAGATAGCGGTGGGAATCTCAAAACCAACGAGGCGTTAAAAGAACAAAGCATCCATATTGATTGGTGGCCATATGCACAAATTAAGTCCCGATATCAAAAAACACAAGGAGGAATTTGGTATAGAAATAGGAGCCAATGGATTTGATAAGATAGGGATGGGAACGGAATCTAAACTACTAGTCAAATTATATAATTACCGTATTTTCCGGCATATAAGACGACTGGGCGTATAAGACGACCCTCCTCAGAGCCATTTAAGGCTCGTCAGAGCCTTTTGGGCTGGTCTGCCTGGTTACAGGAGAATGAGATCCGGCGTATAAGACGACCCCCGACTTTTGAGAAGATTTTTGTGTGTTAGAAAGTAGTCTTATACGCAGGAAAATACAGTACTTGCTCGAATATGGTAGGGTAGAGGAGGTAGTCAAAGGGCAAATGATTGCATGGGCAAAAAACATCGAACACATAATTCTAGACGAATGGGAAACAATTTGGAACAGTAATCTTAAACTGACAAGGGCGGAAGCGTATAAGGAAAACCAATACAAAATGTTATACAGGTGGCATTTAGCCCCTACTAGGATAGCAAAAATCTACCCTAACATGAGCCCAAATTCTTGGAAATGTTGCCACCACCATGGTACCTTCTACCATATGTGGTGGACATGCCCCGAAGCGACGAAATTTTGGAAAATAATTCGAAGATGGATTCAAGAAATAATAGAGGAAAATATTGATTTGGCACCCGAAACCTTTCTCCTGAGAATACTGAAAAGGGCATATGAAAAAAAAATTACGCATATTATTACAGCTGCCAGAATAATATATGCACAGTTCTGGAAAGAGAAAGGACTGCCACCGGAGGAACATGTAATTAGAAAGATATTAGAATGCGCAGAGATGAATAAATTAATGTATGTGATAAACGAAAAAGAGAAGTTGGAATATTACAGAGTGTGGGAAGTTTTATTATTATTATTATTATTATTATTATTATTATTGGTTAATCTATAGTGAGATTCACAGTCTTTGAGGCTGGTTAATAGCTCAGCAGCTCGAGTCCTAACCAAGGACCTAGGAACTGTTAAGGTATCGTCGGAGGATGTAAGCTGTTCCGAGTAAGGTGGTTTTTTGTAGAGTCAAAATGTTCAAGTCCGGTAAATTTAGAATTTCTAAATAGCGGGGTAGCCCTTTATTATTATTATTATTATTATTATTATTATTTATGCAATTTATATGCCGCCCTATCTCCGAGGACTCGGGATGGCTCACAACAATAAAAATGCATAATCCCTCATTAAAACAGTGAAATTTAAAAAATTGAATTTAAAACAATTAAAATTAATTAAGAAATCCCTGTCAGTCCAAAATGCAAAACCACCAGGTCTTCAAATCGCGGCGGAACGAGCGAAGGTCAGGAGCCATCCGGAGCCCCAAAGGAAGTTGGTTCCAGAGGGTGGGTGTGCCCACAGAGAAAGCTCTCCCCTTGGGGGTCGCCAGCCGACACTGTCTGGCCGACGGCACCCTGAGGAGGCCCTGTCTGTGGGAACGCACCGGGCGATTGGGGATTGTCGCTAGCTGCAGGGGGTCCGACAAATATCCCGGGCCTAGGCTATGAAGGGCTTTGTAGGTGATAACATCTTGAATCTCACCCGAAGGGCAACCGGTAACCAATGCAGGTCACGTAGGAGGGGTGTAACATGGGAGTGTTGGGATGCTCCCATCACAACCCGCGCGGCCGCATTCTGCACCAGCTGAAGCCTTCGAGTGGTTTTCAACGGCAGCCCTAGGTAGAGAGCGTAGCAGTAGTCAAGACAGGAGGCGACCAGTGCATGAGTAACAGTGCGTAAGGCACCTTGGTCCAAGTAAGGTTGCAACTGGCGCACCAGGTGAACTTGGGCGAATGCCCCCCTGGTCACGGTGGTCACATGATCTTCCAGAGACAACCGTGAATCCAGGAGGACATCCAATTTGCAAGCCCTAAATGTGGTATAAGTGGATGGAAGATAAAAGTAAAATGTAGAATAAGGGAGGGTGCAACTATCAATAATAATCAAGTAATCAGGGAACCCCGTGTATATAATTTGTATATATTTATGAACACCGCTAAACCGAAAATTGTTAAATTGTATTATCATGTAATTCAATAAAAATCAATTTTAAAAAATAATAATAATCTTTCTCAATTCAACGTGAGAAGGAAGCACAAATTTTACTACCTTCCTCCCCGATATTCTACTTGTCAGGTAACAGGAGGATGCTCTTTGGATGACCTGCATGGAGTTCCTGGCAGCTTCTGGCAATCTCCGGTGCATGCTCAGAGGCAAGCCTGACTCAATCAATCCACAGGACGGAAACCACGAATAAATATTGGCATACGGCTTAAGAATTTCATTTTCGTATTTTGAGGCTGGTTAAACCCTGTTGCTCCCGTTGGGACACGTTTCCATCGAAACAGCGCCAAAAAAAAAGAAAGAAAAATACAGCTTGGCCTCGACTTAAAAGAGCCCAAAATCGATGCTGCTGAGTGAGATATTTCTGAAGCGAGTTTTGGCCCCGTTTTACGACTTCGCTTGCTGCTCGAAAAAGTCACTCGCTGCCACTGTTAAATTAGCAACGTGGTTGTTAAGTGAATTCGGCTTCTCCGTTGACGTCTCTTGCCAGCAAAAGCAGATTACACGACCCACCCATCCCACAATGTGGAAACCGTCATAAATACGAGTCAGCTGCCAAGCGTCGGAATTTTGATCCGGGACCATGGGGAAGGCCTCAACAGTCGTTAAGCGCGAACAACGGTCCTGTCATTTTTTTTTCGGTCGTTCAATGAACTGTTGTAAATCAAGGATTCCCTGTACTGAATAGAAGGGTTGCTTTTGAGAGAGAATGGCTTTCTTTTAAAATGATTTGTTTACCTGGCCATCTAAATCCTGACGCCCACAAATAGAATTAAAAAACAAAACTCAAAAGAAAAACAACAAGCAAAATCCAGGTCAGGAGAGTAAGTAATATAATTAACTCCAGATAAGGCTGGTGCCATGATGGGGCTGATCTCTAGACCCAGATAGAAAAAGCCTGGAATTTATTGGTGGATTATTTCATCCAGCTTCCTTCTAAAATCAGAGACTATTTGCCGGCAGAATAAAACATCCCCGCTGTCTGTTTTAAAACACGAATGGCAGGATTCAATTTCACGCACCCCTCCCAGATTATCGCTATTAGAAAGAAAAAAAAAACAATTTTATTAGTTATTCTGACAGCTCTGAAATAGCTTTGAACGTTATTATCAGGAAAGGAGAAGAAATTCTGAGTCATGCATTGTGGATACATGTTTATTATTGCCCGTTCCTGGTTGAATCGCAGGCAATTCCTTTTCTTCTTCTTCTTCTTCTTCTCCTTTTTTACACAATAGCCTTTTGCAATTTCTGAGGGTCATTAGGTAACACTTGAAACATCTGAAGCGTTCTAGAGTTCCTCCTTCATTTTTCTTAACTTTCAAAACCACAAAAGGCAACCCTTGTAAAAAAATAAATAAAATAAATGTCGAAATGGAGTTAAGCAGTTTTTTCCAATCCTGTTGGTCTCTGAGATTTGTCGTTCCTGCACTGACTATATATATATCTGTGTGTGTATGTGTGTGTGTTTTTCTATTTTAAGAAAATAGATAGATAGATAGATAGATAGATAGATAGATAGATAGACAGACAGACAGACAGACAGACAGACAGACAGACAGGTTTATATGCCGCTCTTCTCCGGAGACTCAGGGCGTCTTACAATGCGTTAAGCAATAGCCTTCATACTTTTGTATATTTATACAAAGTCAGCTTATTGCCCCCACAAACTGGGTCCTCAATTGACCTTCCTTAGAAAGGATGGAAGGCTGAGTCACACCTTGAGCCTGTGAGATTCGAACTTACAATAATTGCAGGCAGCTGAATGTTCTTCTTTCTTTCTTTCTTTCTTTCTTTCTTTCTTTCTTTCTTTCTTTTTCCTTCCTTCTCTCCTTCCTTCCTCTTTCTTTCTTTCTTTCTTTCTTTCTTTCTTTCTTTCTTTCTTTCTTTCTTCTTTTTTAAAAATTTGATTTATATGCCACCTTTCTCCAGAGACTCAGGGCGGCTTACAATGCGTTACGCAATAGCCTTCATACTTTTGTATATTTTATACAAAGTCAGTTTATTGCCCCCACAAACTGGGTCCTCAATTGACCTACCTTAGAAAGGATGGAAGGCTGAGTCAACCTTGAGCCTGGTGAGATTCAAACTTACAGTAATTGCAGACATCTGGTGTTAATCAGAATGCTTTTAGTCTGCTGAGCTATCCAGGCTCCACATTGAATATGGGATAGCATCACATAATGTTAATGAATATTAACATTGAATATTAGCAATAGCCACATGCCACAATCACTTTTTGAAGCATCTGTCCATGTGAGCCCGGGGCAAAAAGAGCCACTCCAACAGATCGCCAGCGTTCGTAAAAAGCCTATTAACAGTTCAGGGGTTTTCTTAAATTTCTATGCAAGAGCAATGTCGTACAACATGCGAAGTGTGAGGTTTAACGGCAGATCTGTCGTAAGCAGGACAAACAGTAATCATTAGATTTCCTTCCACATTTCCTTTTAAACGGAATTTAAGAGCCGGCTCCAAGATTAACCCACGCACAATAAGCTTCATCAGCGTAATGATGGAACTTGTTTTGGAAAGAAAAACGACTCGCTTTAGAAAACGCAAAGACCTCACCCGCATGAATAATAACGTTTAGAAGTTTTCACCAGAAAAGCTGAGTTCATCGCATGCCAACCGGGCAGGTTCCGGTGGAATTATAATGAGGGTTTTTCTTCCCAATCTCGGTTCCAAAAGAAATTTCTGACAAGAACACCCTCGGAGCACTCCCAACAATCCCCAATGCACTCTGATGGTGTTACCAAGTTGGGTGAGGAAACGTCTGGAAGAAAACTGCCAAGCTGAGAGAGCACCAAGGACCTCACAGTCTTCCTCCTCCTCCCAGAAAACCCCACTCCCTTCTAGCACTGAGAGCACCAAGGACGCCACACTCCAACAATCCCATCAAACGAATTTATGGCAGCCTATTTATCAAGATAAACTCTGTTACTTGAAAGGAAAAGCATAAAAGATTCCAAGTCAAAAGAAATATTGATAATTCTTCTTTGCTTTCCGTAGGCCTTTATGTGTATTTCTCTTTAGCCAGGTTCTTCCTACGTAAACCAAGATTTTATGCAGTCCTAGTTCAGTGAAATCACAATCCACTAGTTTCTAGGCTTTTTTTCTGGCAGCCAGCAAGCACTCTGCTGCCCATTGGGAGACTAAGATAGATCTATTTCTGCCTTATTAGGCTTTGTCAGTTAGCCACACCCTCATCTCATGTATCCTCCCTGTAAAGGTACAGTATTTGTTTTCTTTGCTTTTCGTAGGCCTTATGTGTATTTCTCTTTAGCCAGGTTCTTCCTACGTAAACCAAGATTTATGGTGATTTCACTGAACTAGGGCTGCATAAAATCTTGGTTTATGTAGGAAGAACCTGGCTAAAGAGAAATACATACATACATACATATATATATATATGTAGGTCTTTGGCTATTCGGATCTTCTCCCACGTAAAATTGGAAGTGTCTTACGTGGGAGAAGACCCAAATAACCAAAGAGCTACATACAAACACCCGCGAAAACCTCAGAAAACATTCATACATATATACATACATACATACATACATATATATATATATATTTCTCTCTGTATGTACACACACACATGCACAAACATAACAATATGCACACCCACACACAGACACACCCTGTGCAAGTAGATTTGTGTGGGTGCTTATAGATTATGTATACACGTCTGTGTTTATCAACAGGATGTCCTCTGATGATAAACGCACACGATGTAAATAAATAGCCAATTAAACAGGAACTTTAGTAAGTTTTTGAAGAGATACACCAGGGGTCAGCAACCTGCGGCTCTGGAGCCGCATGTGGCTCTTTCACCCCTCTGCTGCGGCTCCGTCACTCAAAATATGTGTCACAACCGCCAATGTGTAACATCTGATGGCACGCCATTTACTGAACTTTTTAACCCCTGGTAGGCCAACCATGGATAAATCCAAGAAAAGAAAAGTTTCAGAAGAAAACAGAACGTTGAATTCAACTACAGATGCTAGTTTTGTGGCCGCTCAAGAAAGAGTCAGGGACGGGAAGGGTTTTGTGGCTCCCGGTGTTTTCTTTTCTGTGGGAAACGGGTCCAAATGGCTCTTTTGAGAGTTGAAGGCTGCAGACCCCTGGGATACACAGAATAACCAGAACACAAATGCCTCGCTTGTTTCTTCCCAAGTAACAGCAGGCAAAAGGTGTTTTTTCCTAGCCAAGCTTCCCTGCTGGTCATGAACATAAATATAAAAATGGCCTTGGGAGTCAAGCTGGAATCGGGGTGAATTTATGGGAAGTTAAAGAAATGAAATGGAAATTATTTATTTCTTTGAAGAGGGGAGGGAGGGGGGAAAGGAAGGGGGGGTCCGCACTCCCCTTCCCTCCTCTCTTTACCTCTTTATGGATTATAATCCATAATCGATCATGGCAGTCCAAGCCAGGTAGCTGTGGTTAATAAAGGGGAGGGTGGGGGTTCGTTTTGGTCCCCAAAGGTGCTGAAGACCCCTCTCCATCCCTATTATGAATACTCGGGGTTGTTTTTTTTTTTAATTTGATTTATATGCCGCCCTTCCTCAGAGACTCAGGGCGGCTTACAATGCATTAAGCAACAGCCTTCATACTTTTGTATATTTTATACAAAGTTAGCTTATTGCCCCCCAAACTGGGTCCTCAATTGACCTACCTTAGAAAGGATGGAAGGCTGAGTCAACCTTGAGCCTGGGGAGATTCAAACTTACAATAATTGCAGACAACTGGATGTTAATCACAATGGTTTTAGTCTGCTGAGCCACCAGGCCCAGGGTTGAGTGGAATGGTGATGATGATGATGATGATGATGCTTTGGGGCGAACCCTTCTCTTTTATCCATCCTGATCCTGTTCCAGAGCTGGGAATGCCTTGGATGGGGGACCACCAGGAGATCCCAAGGCTGGCAAGTTGGGGACATTGCTTTTTCCTCTCCCCCAACCCATTTGGGAATCTCCTGGTGGTCCCCCATCCAAGGGATGCCAAGCTCTGGAATAGGAACAGGGTGGATAAAAGAGAGGGGCTCACCCCAAAGCAGCATCATCATCATCATCATCATCATCATCCTTCCCCCCCCACGAGTAAAGGGGGAGGGGCATTCATAACGAGGAGGGGGGGTCTTCAGCCTCCTTGGGGACCAAAATAGACCCCCCCACCCTCCTTTTTAATGACTGGCTTGGGCTGCCATGATCGATTATGGATTATTGGGCTCTCCTGCTTCTCCCCCCCCCCCACAGCCACCCCAACCTGGCTGAAGAGCCCCGCCCACTCTCATTAGGCTCCTCCCCCTCCCCCAGCACCGGCCCCGCCCCCCTCCGGCGGCCCCCTCATCGGTTGGTGGTGGGGGCGGAGAAGCTCCCGTCCGGCTCACCCTCATCCAGATGGGCCGGTCCGCCGTTCCTCTCGCCCGCCGCGGGAGCAGCAGCGCCGCCGCCGCCGCCGCCGCCACTGACGGGCCTCTCTGTCAGGCCGCCCCAGCGCCCCCGATCCCAACCCCAGTCACGTGACCGGGCCCGGCCGGAAGCGGTGCGTGCCCCTTCCGGCGCCTGGGCGGGGAGGGAGGGAGGGGAAATGAAAGAGAGGCGGCGCGCGCACTTCCGGCTGGGCGGCCCCGCCTCTTCCTTAGCAACCCCGCGTCGGCCCCGCCCCTTTCTTTTCTTCGCGCCGGTTTGAGGGAGGGAGGGAGAGGAAGAAAGAGAGGCGGCGCCGGAAGTGGGGCAGAGCAGCTTCCGGTGGCGGCGAGCCGGTCTCTCGGCCAGGCGTCCGCCCCTCCCCCCCGCTCGGGCCTTCCCCCCTCCCCCCCCGGGCGGACCCCGGTCAGCGGCGCCGGGGGGAGGCGGAGAGGAGGTGAGCCCAAGCCCGGCGTGGGGGCCCTTTAAGCCCGGGCCCGCCTCTTCCCTGGGGGCCGGTGGAACTCGCGGCCACTGGAGCCCCGCGCGCAGCATCCGCCCCTTTGCTTAAACTCTGCCCTGGGAAGAGGCGGAGGGGACGGGTGTGGAAAGGCGGTGGGCGGGGAAGGACGGACGGAGGGAGGGAGGGACGCCAATGCTGGAGGTTCCCCCCGGCGAGGTTGAGGTTAGAGGGTGCAGGGGAGTCGGGGGACCCCCAAGGCCATCCCAGCAGGGAGAGAAGGAAGGAGAGAAAGAAGGAAAGGAGAGAAAGAAGGAAGGAAGGAGAAAGAAGGAGAAAAGGAAGGAAGAGAAAGGAAGGAGAAAGGAGAGAAGGAAGGAAGGAGAAAGAAGGAGAGAAAGACGGAAGGAAGGAGAAAGAAGGAGAGAAAGATGGAAGGAAGGAGAAAAGGAAAGACGGAAGAAAGGAGAGAAAGAAGGAGAGGAAGGAAGGAAGGAAGGAGAAAGGAGAGAAGGAAAGAAGGAAGGAGAAAGAAGGAAAGAAAGATGGAAGGAAGGAGAGAAAGAAGGAAGGAAGGAGAAAGGAGAGAAGGAAGGAAGGAGAAAGAAGGAAAGACGGAAGGAAGGAGAAAGAAGGAGAGAAAGATGGAAGGAAGGAGAAAAGGAAAGACGGAAGAAAGGAGAGAAAGAAGGAGAGGAAGGAAGGAAGGAAGGAGAAAGGAGAGAAGGAAAGAAGGAAAGAAAGATGGAAGGAAGGAGAGAAAGAAGGAAGGAAGGAGAAAGGAGAGAAGGAAGGAAGGAGAAAGAAGGAGAGAATGATGGAAGGAAGGAAAGAAGAAAGGAAGGAGAAAGAAGGAGAGAAAGAAGGAAGGAGAAAGGAGAGAAGGAAAGAAGGAAGGAGAGAAAGACGGAAGGAAGGAGAGAAAGAAGGAAGGAGAAAGAAGGAGAGAATGATGGAAGGAAGGAGAAAGGAGAGAGAAGGAAGGAGAAAGGAGGAGAGAAAGACGGAAGGAAGGAGAAAGGAGAGAAAGATGGACGAAAGGAGAAAGAAGGAAGGAGATGAGGGGAGGTTGGGGTGACGTCTTGGTTGCGGTTATGGGGGTGGCCCTTCGGGCCTCACTTGGGGAATGACTCTTTCTGATTAGAGTAGAATAGAGCTGGAAGGGACCTTGGAGGTCTTCTAGTCCAGCCCTTGCTCAAGCAGGAGATCCCATATCATTTCAGACAGGTGGCTGTCCAGTCTCTTAAAAACTCCCAGCGATGGAGCGCCCACGATTTCTGGTGGCAAGCAGTTCCACCGGTTAATTGTTCTCACTGTCCTTATTTCTAAGCTGCTTCTCTCCTTGATTAGTTTCCACCCGTTGCTTCTTGTCCTGCCCTCAGGGGCTTTGGAGAATAGCTTGACTCCCTCTTCTTTGGGGCAGCCCCTGAGATACTGGAAGACTGCTCTCATGTCTCCCCTAGTCCTTCTTTCCATTAAACTAGCCAAACCGAAATCCTGATGCTTGGCATCCTTTAGTCATGCGCCAATGATGTACTTCAGTGCAAGAAAACATGCACAGTTGTCTTCCCCCCCCTCCATCTGTTCTTCCTTCTCCCGCTCCTCCTCCTCCTCCTCCTCCTCCATAAAACCCACTCCCTCCTGCATGGGTGGTGTTCCCTAGCTGGGTCAAGAAACTTCTGCAAGAAAAGATCACAGAGAACTGAGGATGCCACAGTCCTTCTCCCCCTTCTCTTCTCCTTTCCCTTCTCCTCCTGTCTGCAAATCCAAGGGAGGAGGGTTTGTGGAGTGGGGTCCTTGGTGCCCTCTGAGCTTGGTGGTTTTATTGTAGACGTTTCACGACCAAACTAGATAGCGTCATCAGTGCTAGAGGGAGTGAGATAGGGAGGAGGAGGAGGATTGTGGCGTCCTTGGTGCTCTCTGAGCTTGGTGGTTTTATTGTAGACGTTTCACTACCAAACTTGGTAGCGTCATCAGTGCTAGAGGGAGTGAGATTGCGAGGAGGAGGATTGTGGCGTCCTTGGTGCTCTCTGAGCTTGGTGGTTTTATTGTAGACGTTTCACTACCAAACTAGGTAACGTTATCAGTGTTCCAAGGAGGAGGGTTTGTGGAGAGGAGGAGGAAGAGGAGGAGGAGGGAGGAAGACAACTGTGGGTGCCCTCTGAGCTTGGCGGTTTCCTTTATTGATTGATTGATTGACTGAATTTCTGTACCGCCTTTCTCCCAAAGGACTCAGGGCGGTGAACAGAATAAGATTTCATATACCGTATTTTCCGGCGTATAAGACGACTGGGCGTATAAGACGACCCTCCTCAGAGCCATTTAAGGCTCGTCAGAGCCTTATTGGCTGGTCTGCCTGGTTACAGGAGAATGAGACCCGGCGTATAAGACGACCCCCGACTTTTGAGAAGATTTTTGTGTGTTAGAAAGTAGTCTTATACGCAGGAAAATACAGTACATATAATAATTTTTTTTAATAAACAGTAAGTAATAAATTGAGTCAACTTAGTGTATCTGCTAAGACCTCGGCATAGAATTTAGATGTTTATGCTAGCCCTGCTTGTTGAAACAGAAAGGTCTTCAGGGCATGTCGGAAAGTGCGAAGATCTGGGATTATTTGTATTCCAGGGGGTATTTTGTTCCAAAGCGTAGGTGCCCCCACAGAGAAGGCTCTCTCCCTTGGAACCACCAGACGACATTGTTTTAATGATGGTACCATGAGTAGGCCTACTCTGTGAGAGCGTATTGGTTGGTGGGAGGTTATCGGTTGCAGCTGGTGGTCTCGTAAGTACTCAGGTCCTAAGCCATGGAGCACTTTAAAGGTAAGAACCAACACCTTGAAGCGCACTCGGAAGGCCACCGGAAGCCAGTGCAGCTTGCGTAGAAGAGGTGTTACATGCGAGCGCCAAGTTGCTCCCATAATTACTCACGCAGCCGCATTCTGGACCAGTTGGAGCTTCCGGGTGCACTTCAAGGGGAGCCCCATGTAGAGAGCATTGCAGTAGTCAAGTCGGGAAACGACGAGGGCTTGAGTGACTGTGCGTAATGAGTCCCGGTCTAGAAAGGGACTGTTTATGTGTTTAACCGTAGCACCAAAAGAAGTGGGTGCTCTCTGAGGTTGGTGGTTTTCTTGCAGGGTTTGTGGAGGAGGAGGAGGAGGGAGGGAGGAGGAGGAGGAGGAAGGGAGGAGAGGAGGAGGGAGGAAGCGAACTGTGGGTGCCCTCTGAGCTTGGTGGTTTTATTGTAAACGTTTCGTTACCAAACTAGGTAATGTTATCAGTGTTCCAAGGGAGGAGGAGAACTGGTGTCCTTGGTGCTCTCTGAGCTGGGTGGTTTTTTTGCAGATGTTTCATTACCAGACTAGGTAACTTCATCAGTGCTAGTTATCTTTGATGACATTGCCTACTTTGGGTCATGTTCTCCTCCTCCCAATCTCACTCCCTCTAGCACTGATGACGTTACTTAGTTGGGTCATGAAACGTCTGCAAGCTCAGAGAGCACCAAAGACCCCACAGTTCTCCTACCCCTCCTGCCTGCAAACCCCACTCCCTTTTCCGCTGATGCTGTTACCCAGTTTGGTCACGAGATGCTGCGAGAAACCCACCAGCCTCGGAGCGCGTCGAGGACCCCTCGCTTGAACCCCTCGCTTACCGATTACTCTCTTCCGTTGACACCCTTTTTAGGGCTTTGTCAACATGACCGAGAGAACGGACAGCCTCCACTTCCAGTTTGACAACTACGGGGACTCGATGCTGCAGAAGATGAACAAGCTGAGAGAGGAGAACAAATTTTGCGACGTCACCGTCCGTATCGACGACCTGGAGGTCCACGGCCACAAGATCGTCTTCGCCGCCGGCTCGCCCTTCCTGAGAGATCAGTTCCTCCTCAACGACTCCAGGGAGGTCAAGATCTCCATCCTGCAGAGCTCGGAAGTCGGGCGGCAGCTGCTCCTCTCCTGCTACAGCGGGGTCCTGGAGTTCCCCGAGATGGAGCTGGTGAACTATTTAACGGCCGCCAGCTTCCTTCAGATGAGCCACATCGTGGAGCGATGCACGGAGGCGCTCTGGAAGTTCATCAGGCCGAAGCAGAAGCTGGAAAGCAAAGAAGGGAGCCAGGCCAGGGCCAAATCCTCCCAGTCGAAGGAGGCTGTCGGAGCCAGTGGCGGGGAAGAGGAAGAGGAGGAGGAGGATGACGAGGAGGAGGAGGAGGAAGAAGACTCCTTGCAGCCTGATTCGCCTTGCCTCCAGCCCTCGGAGGACAGCATGGACATGGACGATAGCGACATCCAGATCGTGAAAGTGGAGTCCATCGGGGAGGCGGCCGAGGCAGGGAGCAAAAAGGACCCCGCCCCGTTCGTTTCCTCCGAACAGCAGCAGAGCTCCCTCCCTTCCTCGGAGCCCCAGCACTCCCTCATCAACTCCACCGTGGAGAACCGAGTGGGCGACCTGGAGCAGAGCCAGCTCCACAACTACGCCCTCTCCTACTCGCCGGCCGACAACCTCATCGTGGCTTCCAAGGACCTCTTCGGCCCCAGCAATCGCGGGGTGGACAAGGGCCTCCAGTGGCACCACCAGTGCCCCAAGTGTACTCGCGTCTTCCGGCACCTGGAGAACTACGCCAATCACCTGAAGATGCACAAGCTCTTCATGTGCCTCCTGTGCGGGAAGACCTTCACCCAGAAGGGCAACCTCCACCGGCACATGAGAGTCCACGCCGGCATCAAGCCCTTCCAGTGCAAGATCTGCGGCAAGACCTTCTCCCAGAAGTGCTCCTTGCAAGACCACCTCAACCTGCACAGCGGGGACAAGCCTCACAGGTGTAATTACTGTGACATGGTCTTCGCCCACAAGCCGGTTCTCCGCAAGCACCTCAAGCAGCTCCACGGCAAGAACAGTTTCGACAACGCCAACGAGAGGAGCGCTCAGGACTCCAATGCGGACTTCGATGCCTTCGGCTGCGGCTCGGGGGCGGACTCCAAGGGCTGCCCCGCCAACGAAGCCAGCCAGGTGCTGGATGTGGGGAAACTGGCCCAGGCCGTGCTCAGTTTACGGAGCGAAAGCACCTGTGCGAATTAAGGGCTTGCCTCCCTCCCTCCCTCCCTCCTTCCACCCCACCCACCCAGCCTCTCTTTGCGAGCGAGAAGACCACCAACCGCTGCAGGGGTGTGGGAGAAAGGGGGGTGCTCAAACCGGGCACGTTTTGAGCTCTTGGCAGGGAAACTGATCTTGTAGCAGGCCTCCTTCCGCCTCTTCCGTTTAGAAAGGTTCGGCGTGTCTAAGCGACTTTTGTCCCTTTTGCAAACGGAACCACCTCCTGTGAACATTACAAGAGCTGGCACGGGGGTGGATAACCTCTGGTTGGTTAAAAGTTTTGCCAAAAAAAGAAGCCGCTCGGTCGTGAGCCAGCCGAAGGCATTAAAAAAAAAAACGGGAAAAAAAACACAACAACCCAGGAACGTATGCGCCCCGTGGTTGGCGGAGTTTTTAAGCTAAAGACAGGACTGCGTTCTTAGAAAATGGAAAAGCAAAAGAAACAAAAACACTGGATTAATTATAAAGCCTTTTTTTTTTAGGTTGGGTCGCCTCTGGCCGGCCGTCGTCTTTTTGTATTCTTGATTAAAAACCCATCAGGTACTTCCCTCTTGTCTCCTCCTACCCAAAGGAGCATCAACTCCTTTAACGCGGTAGTTCCTTTCCGAATAGGACGGTTGGGGGTGGGGAGGGGGGGACAGGGATGGAGGGAAGCAGCACAATTGCTTCAGAGCAAACCTGGAGGAAAATTGGACCAGCAGATCGATGTCATGGTCCTTTTGTGCCCCGTCGGATGACCCTCTCCTTTGTCATTCCACCCAGGGTCAATTCCTACCCTCCATCCCACCAGATTCATCCCCTCCTTTGTAGAAACGGTGTGCGTGCTTAGACTAGGACGGTTCGCCCCTCCTCTCCTCACCCGTGCGATCCTTTTACAACGCAAATTGGGTTTTTCTCCGTAATAAGTTTCCCTTCAGATGCCAGAAGGGCCACTGCTTACAACTCTTATTTTCTGACATATATCCCCGCGATCAGTTCCTTCGTTGTCCCTAAAATCCCATGTCTCTTGTAGCTGTTTTTTTAAAGAAAAAAAAAAGATGATATATGGTGCTTCAAATAACTAGTGGCGTTTGGTAAAACGGTTAGAAGCAATGCCACAGGATTTGTTTAAAAAGGATTTTTAACAATGCCGGCCGGTGACCCCCGGGGACGGGAGAGCATTCTCTGTGGGAGTGCCGGCTCTCTGGAACGGTTTGCCCACCGAGCTTAGGACAGCCCCCCGACCTTCTCTCCTTTCGCCGCGAACTGAAGACGTGGCTCTTTCATCAAATGGACTGACCCGTTGAGGGTTTTTTTTACACTGTAATAATTTTCACTAATTTTAATTGGATTTTAACGTATATTTTAGTTTTCATTGTCGATTTTTCACCTTGTAAGCCTGAGTCCTTCGGGAGAAGGGCGGCATATAAATCGCAATAAAATAAAACAAATAAATAAATAAAATAAATATTGTGCCCTCTGAAAGGGAGAGGGTCTCCAGAGCATACAATAGGTTCTTCACTCTTTAGAATTATTTCCTGGAGAGAGGCAATTCCCAAGCAGTCAAAAAACAGTTACTAATTGAAGATGGATTATTAGTGTATCGTATGAGCCGTATTTCAATGACTCTTTGCCAGAGTTCTAGCGTAGAAGACCCCTGGGTATGTTTTTTCTATTATCATAGTGGTCTTTTTTTCCTGTGCTGGCAAATCCAAGAATCCCTGGCTACAGACTTGCAATATTTACTCCCCTAATAAAAAGAGTTGCCTTTTGGAAAAAACACGATTGGGGGAGAAGCCTCGGGATGTCCGGCTGCTCCAGAGAGACCTCCCGAATCTTCAAGTGTTCCAAGATGAAACCCCTGCCTTTCTGGCCAGAGATTTTTCCGGCCGAGGAGTTGTGCGAACGCAGCTTCCTTGCTTTCGTATCCCGTCTCTTTTCTTCTTTCTTTGCCCATTTGTCATCTTCCGTTCATCCTTAGGTCAGAAGTGGGAGAGGAGTAGTAATTGTGTGTGTAGAAAGGTGAGGTTGGCTCAAATGTTTAAGCAAGTGGTGGGAATGCTGGGCCCTCACAATACATGCTGTGACTGTAGCAGTTCGTAGGTAGAACCACAAAACCAGCATTATTGTCCTTTCTTCCTGTTTAGGGGTTCCCTGAGGAGAGGGGATCTCCCCCATCTCGCCCTCAACGCCTTGCAAACCTCTTGGAGAGGGGGGGAAGGCCGTCTTGATCTGTGAATGCATTCTAGTAAGACCCTTCTGTTTGTGTACTGAGTCAGAATAAAGCAATTACACCACCTTCCAATGTGTAGTTTTCCTTCCTTTTTTTTTCTTTTAATGGTAAAGGTTCCCCTCGCACATCTGTGCTAGTCGTTCCCGACTCTAGGGGGCGCTGCTCCTCTCCGTTTCAAAGCCGAAGAGCCAGCGCTGTCCGAAGACGTCTCCGTGGTCACGTGGCCGGCACGACTCAACACCAAAGGCGCACGGAACGCTATGACCTTCCCACCAAAGGGGGTCCCTATTTTTCTACTTGCTTTTTTTTTTACGTGCTTTCGAATGCTAGAAGCTGGGACGAGTCACGGGAGCTCACCACGTTACGTAGCACCAGGGATTCGAACCGCTGAACTGCCGACCTTTCGATCGACAAGCTCAGCCTCTTAGGCACTGCGTCTTTTTTTTTTAATGGCACGTGTATCTTTACGACCACGATGGAGCCCCACATTTTGATTGCTAAATGAGGCGCTTCTAAAAGTGAACTTCGACCCAGTTTTATGACCCGCCTTGACACCGTCGTTCAATGAATTGCTGCCATTAAGTCAAGTCACACAACTTTCCCCGTTGACTTTGCTCGTCAGGAGACCGCAAAAGGGGATCGCAGCCGTCACAAATATGAATGGGGGGGGGGGGGCAAGTTTCTGACTTTTGATTGTGTGAGATTCTGCAACGGTCATAAATGCGAAAAACAATCACGGGTCACTTTTTTTCTAGTGCTGTTGTAACTTCAAATGGTCGCTAAATGAACTGTTGTAAGTCAAGGATTACCTGTGCAGGAAAACTCCTGGAAAGAGACCGCATTTACGGTCACTAAGTGAAGAGTTTAGGATTACTGTGATTTTGAAATCTTGCGGACAGGCTGAGCTGGTCATGAGTGAGGAATAGATTAGAATAAGAAATAGAATAGAATAGAATAGAATAGAATAGAATAGAATAGAATAGAATAGAAAAGAAAAAATAAAAGGAATGGAATAAGAATAGAATAGAATAGAATAGAATAGAATAGAATAGAAGGAATGGAATAAGAATAGAAAAGAAAAAATAAAAGGAATGGAATGGAATAAGAATAGAATAGAATAGAATAGAATAGAAGGAATGGAATAAGAATAGAAAAGAAAAGAAAAAATAAAAGGAATGGAATAAGAATAGAATAGAAAAGAAAAGAAGGAATGGAATAAGAATAGAAAAGAAAAAATAAAAGGAATGGAATGGAATAAGAATAGAATAGAAAAGAAAAGGAATGGAATGGAATAATAGAATAGAAAAGAATAGAAAAGAAGGAATGGAAGGATAGAATAGAAAAGGAATGGAATGGAATAACAATAGAAAAGAATAGAAAAGAGAAGGAATGGAAGAATAGAATAGGATCGAATAGAATAGAATAAGGGAAGGGAACAGAATAGAGAATAATATAGAATAGAATAGAATAGAATAGAATAGAATAGAATAGAAAAGAAGGAATGGAATGGAATAAGAATAGAAAAGAAAAAATAAAAGGAATGGAATAAGAATAGAATAGAAAAGAAAAGGAATGGAATAATAGAATAGAAAAGAAGGAATGGAAGGATAGAATAGAAAAGAAAAGGAGTATTGAATAGAAAAGAAGGAATGGAAGGATAGGATAGAAAAGAAAAGGAATGGAATAATAGAATAGAAAAGAAAAGAGAAGGAATGGAAGAATAGAATAGAATAAGGGAAGGGAACAGAATAGAGAATAATATAGAATAGAATAGAGGAGAGGAGAGGAGAATGAAATAATGACAAATAATGATAATGGAATGGAACAGAAGGGAGGAGAGGAGAGAGTGAGAAGAGAAGAGAATGAATAGGATAGAATAGAATAGAATGTAGAGTAGAGAATAGAAAAGAAATGAATAGGACTGGAGTAGCGTAGAATAGAGTAGAGTAGAATAGAATTGGAATGGAACAGAACAGAACGAATATAAACATGAATGGAACAGAACAGTAAGTCGAGGACTACCTCCCTGTGCAGGGAAACATTCCTCTCCCCCCCTTTGCAATGCCCTCCCTGAGTGGGCTTGCAACCGGATCCTCCAAAGCGACCCCATCCCTCGATCGCGGGGGATCGACCCAGATCCTGGGATCGATTCCCTCCGCCCAAGAAAACGCAGTTTCCCACGCTGCGGAACCCTCCCAGCGCGGCGAGAAACGGGCGCGCATGCGCCCCAGCGCCTCTCCCTCTCATTGGCTGAGCCCGCCGGGGAGAACGGCGGCCAATCAGGAGCCGGCGCAGCACGTAGTGGCTGAAGGGTTCTTCTTCCGGGTCACGGAGGGTGTGCGTGAAGGGGAGGTAGCAGAGGCGTTGGGCACCCCCGGAAGTCGTTCCTCGAGAGCCAACGAACCGCTCTGCAACCGAGGCCGGGAACGATCCTGGCTGGGTTTTCTTTTCCCTCCCCAACTCCTCCTCCTCCTCCACGTCGGCAGCCGCCCGGTGAGCGGAGGGGGGAAGCGGGGAGGGCAGGGTGGTCGTCCTCCCCCTCCCCCCCTTATGACCCCCACCCCCAGGGAGGGAGGGGGGCTCTCCAAACGCCCCTCCCCAAGTAAGCTTATAAGGCAATGAAATATATTATATATATATATATTTATGAAAGATGGTTGTATTATATACCTTTAATATTATTAAGGCTACTATGATTATTAGCATTGAGTAATTATATATATGTGTGTGTGTGTGTGTGTATATATATATATATATATATATATATAATGTATTAATATATATATTATAATGTATTAATATATATATTAATATGTATTATAATGTATTAATATATATACTATGGTTATTGAGTAATTATATGTGCATATATATATATATATTTATTATTTATTTATTTATTTATTTATGTAGGTTAATGTGTGTTCTTCTTTTTAAGGCAGGTTTTTCCTACATAACCAAGATTTTTTGGAACCAGAATGTAGTGAATTGTGATTTCACTCAGTTGTGGTTCCAAAAAACCTTGGTTATGTAGGAAAAACCTGCCTTAAAAAGAAGAACATACACACACACATACACATATTATCTGTACACACACACACACACACACACACACACACACACACACATTACCTGTACACACACACACAGGCACACACATATTACCTGTACACACACACACACACATATATGTGCATCATTCTTTATGCCAGGCTTTTCCTACGTAAATCAAGATGTTTCACAGCCATAGTTCAGTGAAATCTCATTCACTAGTTTCTAGGCTTTCTCAAACATTAAAGCAGCATTTTGCTGTCTGTTTGAAGATTTGGGAGAGACTGATATATATATATATATATATATATATATGTATGTATGTATGTATGTATGTATTTGTTTTCTGAGGTTTTCGCGGGTGTTTGTATGTAGATCTTTGGTTATTCGGGTTTTCTCCCACATAAAATTGAAAGTGTCTTGACACTTCCAATTTTACGCGGGAGAAAACCCGAATAACCAAAGACCTACATATGTATGTATACATACATATGTGTATTTCTCTTCAGCCAGGTTCTTCTGACATAAACCAAGATTTTTATGCAGCCCTATCTTGGTTTACATAGGAAGAACCTGGCTAAAGAGAAATACACATAAAGCCTACAAAAAGGAAAGAAAACATATATATGTGTGTAGATAATACATTATATTATAATTTATTAATGTAATTTATATTAATATGTATTACATTATAATGTATTAATATATATACTATGGTTATTAGCATTGAGTAATAATATATTAATGCTAATAAGCATAGTAACCTTAATAATGCTACTTAAAGGTATATAATAGAATCATCCTTCAGCTACTATTATTATAATGATATATTACTCCTCAGTGCTAATAACCATAGTAACCTTAATAATGTTACTTAAAGGTATATAACACAATCATCTTTCAGCTACTGTTATAATAATGTAATATATTATCATGCAGTATGATAATTATATTATACTGCATGATAATATATTACATTATTGTAATTACATTATAATTACATATAATATATAATGTAATATATTACTCCTCAGTGCTAATAAGCATCGTAACCTTAATATTACTTAAAAGTACATAATACAATCTTTCAGCAATTATTATTATAATAATATAATATAATACTCCTCAGTGCTAATAAGCATAGTAACCTTAATAATGTTACTTAAAGGTATGTAATACAATCTTTAAGCTATTATACTAAAATGTATTAATGCTAATAAGCATAGTAACCTTAATAATGTTACTTAAAGGTATATAATACAATCATCTTTCAGCTACTATTATAATAATAATAGTATAATGTATTAGTGCTAATAACCTTTTTAACCTTAATGATATTACTTAAAGATATATAATACAACCAGCTTTCAGCTACTGATCCTTTCCTCATGGACTTATAGTGGTTTAAATGTTAATGTCCAGTCCACCTAGTCATTCACCCAGCCACTGAGTAATATTATATATTAATATACATGTAATACACACACACACACACATCAAAGTCGTTATATAGGGTTCATTGCATGGTTAGCATGATGTGGAGACTGGATTTCAGGTTTTTAACCCATTAACCAAGTCCTTCCTTAGAGACCTGGAATAGACAAATGCTTTTACTGCTCTTATTATTGAAAGTATTATTATCATTTATTAAGTTATTTTCATATAATGTCTTTTGTGGGGGGGGGGTCAGTGAACAAACTGGAAGTTCATGAAGAGCTGAAGAGTTTGAGGAGGCCTGGTATAAAGCTATAATCTCAGGGGATGAAGGTTCATTGAGTTATTTTCATTGAGTTATTTTCCCTTTCCTTTCTTTTCTCCTTTCCTTCCTTCCTCCTTTCCTTTTCTTCCTTCCTATTCTGGACGGCCACAAAGAAGAGGTTGGTTTACACAGGCTCCATAGAGAGAACAAATGTGCTTCCCAGAACAGCACAAAGCATCTTCGGCCAAGGGCACTCATAGTAAAAAAAAAGGCTTCTTTCGTGCTGCTGAGAGCTTCCTTTTCATTCCATTTTCTCCTCTCTCTCCCCCCTTCCCCAGCAGGATCGCTATTATGGCTGCCGATTCGGACGTGCTCCATTTCCAGTTTGAGCAGCAAGGCGACGCCGTGCTACAAAAGATGAACCTGCTGAGGCAACAGAACCTCTTCTGCGACGTCTCCGTCTACATCAACGACACCGAGTTCCACGGGCACAAGGTGATCTTCGCCGCCTGCTCCACCTTCATGCGGGACCAGTTCCTCCTCACTCAGTCCCAGCACGTCCGGATTACTATTTTGCAGAGCGCTGAAGTCGGCCGGAAGCTGCTGCTCTCGTGCTACACGGGAGCTCTGGAAGTGAAGAAGAAGGAGCTTTTGAAATACCTCACAGCGGCAAGTTACCTACAGATGGTTCATATCGTGGAGAAGTGCACGGAGGCCCTTTCCAGATACCTCGAAATCGACGCTTCTGTTGAAGGCAACGGCAGGTGTGCTGAGAAATGCCACTCCTCTGACATGGAGCTGGGCAGCAGAGAGACCTGCCCCGATAAAGACTGTGAAATCATTGAGATTTCCGCCGACAGCCCCGTGAGCATAGACGAGCACATAAAACAGGAGAAAGGAGACATCCAGCCGGCGTCCCTGCAAGGTTTAATGTCGGACAGGAAGGAGGTCAAAAGCCCGGAGATATCCACCGTGGAGATCGGTTACAAGGACGACGAAATCTGCATTTTCCAGATGGACGTCCCCAGCGTGGACGACGAGCCGTTCGCGCAGCCTTGCACCTCTTCGAAAACCAACTTGTACTTCCCAGAAACTCAGCACTCCTTGATCAACTCCACCGTGGAGAGCAGGATGAGCGAAGTCGCCCAGTTCCAGAGCTTTGGCGGCGAGAATCCGGAAGGAGCCACGCACGCAGACTTCCCGGCCTCCGAGGACGCCGGCTACAACTGGCGCCATCAGTGTCCCAAATGCCCCCGTGGCTTCCTCCACCTGGAAAACTACCTCCGCCACTTAAAGATGCACAAACTGTTCTTATGCTTGCAGTGCGGGAAAACCTTCACTCAGAAGAAAAACCTGAACCGGCATATTCGCGGCCACATGGGCATCCGCCCCTTCCAGTGCATGGTGTGTCTGAAGACCTTCACCGCCAAGAGCACCCTCCAGGACCACCTCAACATCCACAGTGGCGACCGGCCTTACAAGTGCCACTGTTGCGACATGGACTTCAAGCACAAGTCCGCCCTCAAAAAACACCTGACCTCCGTCCACGGAAGAGCCGGGGTGGACAAATCTGGCTTTGATGCCATCACGGAAGTCAGAATAGACTATGAGTAGATGCCGTTTGGGAAGGGGAATTTAGAAAAAAAAAAACAAAAGGCCTGATTTGATGCTGAGCACTGAAACTCCACCCACAGACTCCAATCCTGCATGTAAATACCGTATTTTTCAGTGTATAAGACGCTCCGGAGTATAAGACCTTTTTGGAGGAGGAAAACAAGAAAAAAAAATCTGCCTCTGCCTCCCAGCAATTTGCCTCGTTGCAGCAAACAGCCTGCTTTAGTTTCATTTTCAGCACAGTCTGATGAACACAAGGAAAAAAGAAAATCTGCCTCCCCGCAATTCGCCTCCTTGCAGCAAACAGCGGAGGCCCGCTAGGCAGTGGCAATCCCTGCAGCCTGAAACAGCTGATTGTCGGGAGACCGATCCAAACGACAATCAGCTGCTTGTGAAAATCAGGCTGTTTGCTGCTTGCTGAAAGGAGGTAAATTGCTGGGAGGCAGAGGCCAAAGAATGGGGGCCGGCGGGTGGGCGGGGCTACATTTGGTGTATAAGACACACCCAAATTTTCACCCTCTTTTAGGGGGGGAACAGTACCCCTATCTATCGATGTTCCTGCAGGCTTTCGAATAGCTACCCTTCTTCCCAAGATATGAGCCGCGGTGGCGCAATGGTTAGAGCGCAGTACTGCAGGCTAACTTCCGCTGACTGTCGGCTAACTCCAATTTGGCATTTTGAATCTCACCAAGCTCAAGGTTGACTCGTCCTTCCGTCCTTCCGAGGTCGGTAAAATGAGGACCCAGATTGTTGGGGGCAAGAAGCAGCTTAGAGAGGGCTGTAAAAGCACCGTGAAGCGGTATGTAAATCGAAGTACTATTGCTATATTAAGCAACCAAGAAAGGTCGAACAAGAAGTGGTGCTTAAGCTGTTATTATTTACGTATTTATATGTTATATATGACGTAAAGAGTCTTCGGCCTTTGTTTTACACCAAAACCCAGATTTTTTTTAACGTGCTTTGAACAGTAGCTGTTGTTTTACGTTTCGGTTTTGGTGGCCTTAATCCGAGCATCTGGTGTGTGGTTTTTTGTTCTTTGCTTGGAAATTTGTCTTGTTCGCAGTGAACTGCACCGTGGCCAGGGATTGACTCGAGAACTCGATGCACAATCAACTTTGTTTTTATTTTTTCCCCTTTTAACAAAGACTGGACTTGTCGTAAAAGCACTTATTTTTGGACTCCCTGGGTTTGGCCAGCCTGACAAGAATCCAACCTAGGTTCCATTTTCACTCCAGTCTGAAATTCAGTCCGTATTGTTAGCGATCCCTGCAGGTTACAAAATACAGTATTCTTTTTCTTTTTCTTCTTTCTGGAAGCGTTAGAAACGTACAATCGTCTTCATCCAGGCAATTCTGTGATTTTTTAAGGCAGTGTAAATAATATACCTTTTTGTGAGAATGCAAACAAGCTGGATTATCTCCTGGGATGAACGGATCAACTGCCGTTACAGGGGTACTCATTTTCAAGAGAGAAAAAAACGACAGCAACCTGAGATATAAAATAGAGATATTAATTATGGGGGTGGGTGTCATTCACTGCATGCTTTTCCTGAAATTGCCGGTGGCAATTGCATAAATTATCCAAGAGAGCCAGGTTGCTGGCAATTTGAGAAGGCTGTTTTATAAAGTTACAGCCGTTTCTCCTTGGCTTTTTGTAAATCTCTGTGTCTGCTTTTCACGTCTGTGTCGTGTTAACGGGCGGTCCTGTTTGATTGCTATGCTCCCAATGTTGTAGAAGACTCTTTTCTCCAGATGTTCGTAAGCAAATTGTGTCTAACACAGGTGGGAGCTGTCCAGTTCTGAGAGAAAAAAAAGCATCCACTTGGCCAAATGGTGTCGAGAGCTTTAATGGTCTTGTTCGTGGCTCTGCTTGGTGTATGTGTGTATGCCAAATTTGCCGTTTGGTTTGTAATGGGAAATAAAGTTTGCTTCTGGCTGACTTGCTCTGTGTAATTTTGGAACGAGGAGATGTGCCCCAGAACTGCTTAAAAGCTTTCTTGCTGACTTTATAAAGTTAGCTCCTAAATCTTGCAATATTTGTTTTCGTGGGGAGGGTGGGGGATCTATGAGAGCAAAAGTCAGACAGCTGAAATATGGAGACAGACTTTGTGCAAAATCACCGGCAACCAAAAACTTTTTGTGGACAAGACCGGAACAAGAATCCCGTTTTTGGAATTGAATGTATTACAGATGGGGGCGCGGTGTCTCAATGGCTAAGACGCTGAGCTTGTCAATCGAAAGGCCGGCAGTTCAGCGGTTCGAATCCCGAGGGCCACGTAACGGGGTGAGCTCCTGTGACTTGTCCCAGCTTCTGCCAATCTACCAGTTCGAAAACACGTAAAAAATGCAAGTAGAAAAATAGGGACCACCTTTGGTGGGAAGGGAACAGCGTTCCGTGCGCCTTTGGCATTGAGTCATGCCGGCCACACGACCACGGAGACGTCTTCGGACAGCGCTGGCTCTTGGGCTTTGAAACGGAGATGGGCACCGCCCCCTAGAGTCAGGAATGACTAGCACATATGTGCAAGGGGAATCTCTACCTTTACCTTACAGATAATTCTCGACTAACGACTTCATTTAGTGACCACTCAAAGTTATAACGGCACTGAAAAAAATGACTTAGAACTGTGTTACGCCCACGACCCATTGCAGCGTCCCCATGGTCACGTGATTAAAATTTGAATGTTTGGCCACTGACTCATATTTATGACCGCCGCAGTGTCCCGAGGTCATGCAATCCCCTTTTGCGACAAGCAAAGTCCACGAAGCAAGCCGGTTTCACTTAACAACCGGAACAAGAATCCCGTGCGGCTCACTAAAGCAGTTGCAATGATTTCACTCAGCGACTGTGACGAGGAAGGTCGTAAAAACGGGGCAAGACTCCCTTGTCTCGCTTAGCAACATAACATTTTCCAACCAGTGTTTCACTTGCCATCCAATTTTGGGCTCCGTTGTGGTTATAAGTCAAGGACTTACCTGTACCTTAAAAAAACGGAGCGTTGTCACACACACACAAAAAAATAAAATAAAGCAAGACCAACATCGATGACCTGATTGTCTGAAATACCGGAATTCCAGTTTTCCCCATCAGAATCAGAATAGAGCTGGAAGGGACCCTTGGAGGTCTTCTAGTCCAGCCCCCTGCTCAAGCAGGAGATACCATTCCAGACAAGTAGCTGTCACTATAGTTTCTTCTTAAAAACCTCCAGTGATGGAGCACCCATGATTTCTGGTGGCCAGCAGTTCCACTGGTGAATTGTCATCACTCTTAGGAAGTTTCTCCTTAATTCCAGGTTGCTTCTCTCCTTGGTTAGTGAGGAAGCACCCGCCACACGTCTGAAGGCGACTCCCGGGTTCTCCCATCGCCCACTTTAAAAAAACAAAACAAAAACGACCTTTTTACAAATTCCCAAATTATTGGCTGTTTTTCTGCATCCTTCCTGCAAAGCTCGGAGGCCCCGCCTCCGCTGAGAAGGGGGGGGGCGGTGGCTATGCAAATCTATGCAAATCTGCGGCGCGGGGCTGGAAGCCGAAAGAGTCCTCTCTTGGCAACGCGCGACTCGTCTCTCTGGTTGCTCGGGAGGTCCGCGCACGCGCGCGAGAAGAGAGAGCGCGGGCGCGGGCGCGCGCGAGAGAGACAGAGAATGAAATCTCGCGAGAGGAGGGGGCGCGGCTTGGGTGGGCGGGGCCTCCCGGCTGTCACCGCGATGAGGAGGCGACGCCGCCGCCGCCGCCGACGGGCCGCTCCGCGGTTCGCCCCTCGGGGGCTGTGAGGAGAGGCCGGGCCCTCCCGCAAGTAAGGGGAGGGGAGGAAGGGGGCTCTCAGGCCCGGAGGAGAAAGGAGGGGGACGCCTCCTGTGAGGAGACCCCTCCCCCACTCCCCCCGAGGGAGGGGCGCCATGAGAGGAGGAGGGGGGTCCCCTTTTCAGGAAGGGGAGGGGCCCCCAAAGAGGCGGCGGGGGGGGTCAAAAGGAGCAGGGAGGGGACCCATGATTTTGGGGAGGGGGGCTTGGGGGGGGAGCCTTTTATCTGCACCCACCCCCCTCCCACTCCCACTCCCTCGGGGGGGGGCTTCCTGGTCCTTGGAGGGGGGAGGGGTGGGGGGCAGGGGGAGGGGTGTGTGTGTGTGTGTGTGTAGAAAGGCAGCCTGTCTCTGGAGTGGGGGTCCCCCCCTGGACCAAAGTTGGGGATGATGGGATGCAGGTGAAGCCACCCTGGCTTGCCACGCAGGTGGAGGGAAAGCCTTGGAGGTTGGGGAGGAAGGGGGTGCAGGCCATACTGTGTGTGCCCCCCCACACACACACGTACACACACACACACACACATGCAATTGGTAGGACTTTTTTTATTTATTTATTCATTTATTTTAATTTGATTTCTATGCCGCCCTTCTCCGGAGACTCAGGGCGGCTTACAATGCATTAAGCAATAGCCTTCATACTTTTGTATATTTATACAAAGTCAGTTTATTGCCCCCACAAACTGGGTCCTCAATTGACCTGCCTTAGAAAGTATGGAAGGCTGAGTCCACCTTGAGCCTGGTGAGATTCGAACATGGAGTAACTGCAGACAGCTGGATGTTAATTAGGGTGCTTAGTCTACAGGGCTATCCAGGCTCCTAGGTATCAACTAAGTACCTTATTATTTTTTATTAGGATGATAATTATGATTATATTTTGCTATAGGTGCTCCTGTAGAAAATAACATTGTAAAGCACCCTGCGGTTTTCTTGCCCTCCTATCTCCCTCTTTCTTCATCAGTTCTTCTCCTGTTTCTTGCTTATTAGTTCAGAATTGGGGAACGGAGTGGGAGGGGGGAGAAAAGCATGAGGACTAGTCCCCCTAATTTTATTTTATTTTTTTAATTTGATTTACATGCCGCCCTTCTCCGGAGACTCAGAGTGGCTTACAATGCGTTAAGCAATAGCCTTCATACTTTTGTATATATATTTATACAAAGTCAGCTTATTGCCCCCACAAACTGGGTCCTCCATTTACCTACCTTGGAAAGGATGGAAGGCTGAATCAACCTTGAGCCTCGAACTCGCATAATTGCAGACAGCTGGGTGTTAATAACAGGCTATCTAGCCTGTCTATCTGAGGCTCTAATGGTTAAAATGCAGGCAGTAGATTTTTTTTTCCCCCTAACAGAGCAAAAGGCTTCTCAGATCTTAATTTAGAATAACTTTATTGTCACTTTTGAATGTACACTGATCGGCATACACTAAAATGAAATTGTGCAGCTCTCAAAGGGTCACCACCTCCGATATACACTACATAAACATGACAGAATAAACACTCAATTATGAATATACCCACATATATGACACAGAGAAACAACATTAGAAAAAGGAGCCTTGGTGGCGCAGCGGGCTAATGTGCTGCTAAAGTAGCACTTAGGTACCAGCTGCCTGCAATTACTGCAAGTTCAAATCTCACCAGGCTCAAGGTTGACTCAGCCTTCCATCCTTCCGAGGTAGGTAAAATGAGAACCTGGATTGTGGGGGCAATAAACTGACTTTGTATAAAAAAGAACACCACTGGGGGAGGGCGGGGGGGGGGGGGGGGCGAAAGCCCTACTAAGCAGGTATATACAAAAGTATGAAGGCTATTGCTTAACGCATTGTAAGCCGCCCTGAGTCTCCGGAGAAAGGGCGGCATATAAATTGAACCAATAAATAAATAATAAAGAAACATAGATGTATGCATGTACATGGCAAGAATCTTGCGTGTTTACCAGACGGATGGCCCAGGGAACAAAGCTCTTCCAGAATCTGGGAGTCCTGTTAGAAATACTTTGAAACCTCCTCCCAGAGGGGAGCAACAAAAACAGATTGTGAACATGGGTGTGTGGGATTTCTGGCTCAAGGACAGGCAGCGTTAACCCTCCCAAGCAGAGAATGGCACCTTTGGAGCACCAGATTAGTGTTGCTTTTGAAAATAAGGTCCCACTTAATGCTTAATACCATACAAATATAGCCTGGAAGGTGTCACTAACTGCAGTTTACAGACAAAAGTGTATCTCCAGGCCGCAAAACCATAAATTGCCACATGCAGGGGTTGGTTTTGTTTTTTTGGTTTTGCTTGTGTGATATTTCCCAGACGATGCATTTTCCCACTAGGAATGGGTGATCTGTTACAACTAACTGTGATTTATTGAACAAACCACAGTTAAAGTTTAATGAAAAGAAGGACAAGGGGAGACACAATAGGATGTTACAATATCTCAGGGCTGCCCCAAAGAAGAGGGAGTCAAGCCATTCTCCAAAGCCCCTGAAGGTAGGACAAGAAGCAATAGGTGGAAACTGATCAGGGAGAGAAGCAACTTAGAACTCAGGAGGAATTTCCTGACAGTGAGAACAATTAATCAGTGGAACAACTGGCCACCAGAAGTTGCAAATGCTCCAACACTGGAAGTTTTTAAGAAGATGTTGGATAACCATTTGTCTGAAGTGGTGTAGGGTTTCCTGCCTAAGCAGGGGGTTGGACTAGAAGACCTCCAAAGTCCCTTCCATCTCTGTTATTCTATTCTATTCTATTCTATTCTATTCTATTCTATTCTATTCTATTCTATTCCTATTCCTATTCCTATTCCTATTCCTATTCCTATTCCTATTCCTATTCCTATTCCTACTCTACTCTACTCTACTCTACTCTACTCTACTCTACTCTACTCTACTCTATTCTATTCTATTCTATTCTATTCTATTCTAAAAGAATCCATGGCTTTATACAACTTGTGAGTCCAGCCAGTCATTTAAAATACCTGGCAGGGACAGAATGAGCATATGAACTTATTTTTGATGTTAAGATTTGTGTTCTTGTGCAGACTTTTGAAGACTTTCCCTGTATCTTTTTTTATGTTTTTGTTTTTAATGTTGCTTAGGGCTCAGTTAAGTTAAAGCGTTATGAATTCTTCAGTTGTTCCCAGCACTTATTATTTGCTTGAAGCTGGTGAAACGCTGCCTCTGGGCATGGGTGTTCTTTTAACCGTGGCTAATTGTAGTAGAGATCTCTGGCCCAGGAAATTCCCAAGTCGGTGGAGACTGTCTGCAAAAAGCTCTTAGCAATAGCTGCCAGAAATCAATCTTCCCGGCTGCGAAACGGTATTTCCTTTGATGCCAGATGCTGGAGATGGTTTTATAACCCCTCCCATAAAAAACCATATAAACCAGGGGTCACCAACCTTTCAGACTTCAGGGACCACGAAATTAGTAATTTTAAATCCCATGGACCACTAATATGAATTTTTTAAAAAAGAGAAATAGTATTTAGTGCAATATTTAAAAAATGCAAATAATTTTTCTGCAGACCACCATTATAAACATAAGTGGAATTTATCAGAGTGGCTGAAAGAGAAGTTGCAAACAATGGGCAAAGTAGCTTGGTGAAATGAATCCAGAAGCCAATAAGCCCTCGATTTACGATCGTAATTGAGCCCAAAGGAGGCTGGTGCATAAACACTTTTTTAAAAAATAAATTTTATTCATTTCCTATTAATTACGTTTCTCAATGCTTGATAAACATTGTGTTGTCTGGATATTTAGTTTGCTTAACAATACAGATTCCATTCTTGCTCTCCACCCCTTTTTTTCCAAAACACTAGTAAAATAAGTTCCTTGTTTGATAATATTTTGTATCTTCTTTCTGTTCGATTTTCAATGTAAGTCTATCCATTTCTGCACAGTTTAGTACAGTGGTGGTGAACCTTTTCGGCACTGAGTGCTGAAAAGGTCGCGTGAAAATGTCACGTGTGCGTGCGCACGCTCGTTTGGGCCGCACTCCGGAAAAGCCGAACTTCCGGGTCCTAGCGCCCAACGATCAGCTGGCGGGTGAAGGGATCGTGCTCCGGAACAGCTGAACGTCCGGGTTCTAGCACATATGCGCACCCGATGATCAGCTGGCGGGTGCGCATGTGCAGGCTGGTTTTTGGCACTTCCGTGCACACAGACAGCTGATCATCACGCACGCGTGCACGCCAGAAACCCGGAAGACAAACAGGCAAGGCCGCGTGTGCTGGGGGTCATGGCTTTGCTTGCCACTTCGGGCCTGCGTGCCACAGCTTTTCCATCACAAGTCTAATATCTTCTTCATTATCTCTTCATCTTGCGGTGTTTCTTCATCTTCCCAATATTGTGCCAAGATAATCCTCGCTGCTGTTAAGACACGTACATAACTTTCCTGATCAAATTTTTCTGACATATTTTTGTTCCTCTCCCAGCTCCCGACCCCTGGACGGTGCCAACATGGAGTGCTAGCGGCTGAAAAGAGGGCCCTGCGTTCCACAATGCCTGTGCAGGCCGCCCAGTGGACAGAGTTCCTGTCCTGTCCCATCTGCTACAATGAGTTCGACGAGAACGTGCACAAGCCCATCAGCCTCGGCTGCTCCCACACCGTCTGCCAGAGCTGCCTGAGTAAGCTGCACCGGAAGGCTTGCCCTTTCGATCAGACTGCCATCCACACCGACATCGATGTGCTGCCTGTCAACTTTGCGCTGCTCCAGCTAGTGGGAGCCCAGGTAAAGGGAAAAGCACCCCACCAGGGGTGGGTTCTAAAAATTTTTACAACCAGTTCTGAGGGCGTGGCTTATTTTGTGGGTGTGGCTTGATCATGTGACATTTTTTTAGGATTTAGCAGAGGTACTGGTCTACCAGGCTTTTAACTGCTTGCAGAGCTGCATCGGTCTACCCATTTATTTTTGCAGGCACCAGTCTACTCATTTGTTTTTGGAGGCACCGGTCTACTCATTTGTTTTTGGAGGCACCGGTCTACCACCAAACTGCCTTTTATTTATTTATTTGTCATATAATTGCTTAACGCATTGTAAGCCACCCTGAGTCTCCGGAGAAGGGCGGCATATAAATCAAATTTGAAAAAATAAAATAAAATAAAATATATTTCTAGGCCACCCACTCTCTGAGGACTCTGGGCGGCTTACACCAAAGACAGTATACTAAATAGCATATTGCCCCCACACAATCTGGGTCCTCATTTTACCCACCTCGGAAGGATGAAAGGCTGAGTCAACCTTGAGCCGGTGAGATTTGATCCGCTGATCTGCTGAAGTAGCAGTCAGCTGAAGTAGCTGCAGTACAGCACTCTAACCACTGCGCCACCTCAGCTGTTTTACCACTGATCAGCTGTAGGGCGGCCCTTTGAAGCCCCTTGGCAAGAGTTTAAACAGTTTTTTCCCTTCTAGCCCATCAGCTGGGACACAGGAGGCAGCAACAGATTGGGGGGTGGGGCCAAATAAAAGGTAAGAATAACGCGGGGGGGAACCAGTTCGGTGACGTCATATCATCACCGCTACCGGTGCCGTTAGGAAAGGTAAGTGCATTTTACCCCTGGGGCAATCAAACAGGAGAAGGAAGAGTTATTTGCTTATTTAGATTTTCATCCTGCTTTTATTATTTTATAAGTAACTCGAAGGGGCGAGCGTACCTAATCCTCCTCCTTCCTCCAGTTTTCCGACAGCCACCATTCCGTGAGTCGGGTTGGACTAAGAAAGAAGGATGGGCCCTGAGTCACCCAGCCAGCTTTCAATGACTAAGGCAGAACTTCAACTCCCAACCTCCCGGTTTCTGGGCCAGCAACTTAACCGCTGCCTCAAATTAGTACCTTGTTTCCCCTAAAATAAGACCTCCCCTGATAATAAGCCCAATCGGGCTTTTGAGCGCATGCACTAAAATAAGCCTCCCCTGAAAATGAGCTCTCCCCGAAAATACTTAAACACATGCGCAGCGGGTCTCTGCTATTTCCTCTGGTTTCCTCCACGCGCCCCAAAAGAATAAGACCTCCCCGAAAATAAGGCCAAGCGCTTAAATCCGGTGACCATGAGGATGCTGTAACAGTCGTAAGCGTGAAAGATGGTCACAATTCACTTTTTTCAGTGCCATAACTTTGAACTTTGAAATGAACTCTTGTAAATCTGCCACCTCACCTGGACATGGGACATCCTTTCCCAAATCGCCTTTCCCCTCCTGCCCCCTTTTTTCAAACGAAGGCCCGCTCACGAGTGCTTTCTCCTCGGGACCCCCTCTAGGTGCCCAATCGCCAGGCGCTCAAGCTGAGTAACCTTGGAGAAGACAAGCACTATGAGGTGGCGAAGAAATGCGTGGAAGATCTGGCCCTCTATTTAAAGCCGCTGAGCGGCAGTAAAGGTAAGTTCCTGCGCCCCACTCTGGCTTCCTCTGGGCCAGAGCAAGGTCTCCCCTTCAGCTGTTGAAGTTGTTCGGATACCATACAAGGAGAAAATTCCACAGCAAAGAAGATAGAAAGGAGAGAGGAGGAGAAGGTAGGAAGAGGAGAGGGAGAGAGAAGAATGGAAGAAAGGGAAAAGGAGAGGAAGGAAGGGTAGGGGATAGGAGTAGGAGAGAAGGTGAGTAGGGAAAAAGAAGAGAGGAGTGGGGGAAAAGACGGGGAAGTAGGATGAGATAGGAGAGGAGGAAGGAGAAAGTAGGAGAGGAGGGAGGGAAGGGAAAGAGGAGGAGGAGAAGAAGGGTTGTTGCGAAATGAGCGAAGAAAGGGTAGAAGAGCAACTCCGAATGTAATTAAAATACCTTTTTTTAATGCTTTCTTTAAGGAAAACATGTCTATGCAGGATTAATTATGTATAAGAAAATGTACATTTTATGTGTGTAAGAAATAAAACTGAAAAACTTCCCCCCCCCCAAAAAAAAAGCTGTTGCTTGAATCGGGACCCTGAACATGAGAGCCACCTGCTCATAAAGTGTATTTTGAGGACAGTTTCTGAAGGAGAAGCAGTGATCCGTAACCGTTAACGTCTTTCTTCAAAGGTGTGGCTAGCTTAAATCAGAGCACGCTGAGCCGGCCGATGCAGAGGAAGCTGGTGACCTTGGTCAACTGCCAGCTGGTGGAAGAAGAAGGACGTATCAGGGCCATGCGGGCAGCTCGTTCCCTTGGGGAAAGAACCGTCACCGAGCTGATCTTGGCACACCAGAATCCTCAGCAACTCTCGGCCAATCTCTGGGCCGCTGTCCGGGCCAGAGGGTGCCAGTTCCTTGGGCCGGGTGAGTGATGGCTGGAGGAGGAGAAAAGAGTCCAGTTTTCCCTTCGCCGTGTCAGGTTCCAAGTAATGCATCCATCACAAATCGAACTCCCGTTTTCTCAAAGAACAAATTTATTTAGATACACCATCTTGGCACTAACTGGTGAAAAGCCAGTACTGAAGTTCCCAGGCTTTTCACGCCAATACAAGTTTCAGTTTCTCAAGTTTCTAAAAGAAATTGTCACAGCCAAAATGGGAGCTGGTTGCTTGGAGACTTCTGTCTTCCTCCGGTCAGCCAGCCGTCCTTGACTCATCGGCTAAGCTATTTAAATGATTTTTAAATTGGACTTTTAACTCGGGGTTTTAATTCTGGCCAAAATGGTCTAATGATTTTAATCATTTTAATTACGATGTCTGTATTTTTGCGTTTTAAATTGGCTGTGCACCGCCCCGAGTCCTTCAGGAGAAGGGCGGCATAGAAATAAAATTAACATAACAACATAACATAAGCTATGATGTTTTGGCTGAAGGCTCCATCTTCCTCCAGCTCCAAACTGTGTCAAACTGAATTCATGCCAGAATACCCAAGGATACAAAACAATCCCACACCCCCATCAAATTCAGGCTGGACACGCCGTTTTTCAGCTTTAAAATGAAGACGGTTTTTCTCTCACTTTTAACAGCTGTAGAAAAGAGGGCTGGGGTGAGAGGTTATTAGCCAAAAAAAAAAAAGCCAGTCACAATCCTTTGGGTGTATAAACAGAGGCATAGAATCAAGATCACGTGAAGTGTTAATACCGCTTTATAAAGCTTTAGTAAGGCCACACTTGGAATACTGCATCCAGGTTACAAAAAAGTTGTTGAGATGTTGGAAAAAGTGCAGAAAAGAACGGTTAAGATGATTAGAGGGCTGGAGGCTAAAACATGAAGAACAGTTGCAGGAACTGGGTATGTCTAGTTTAATGAAAAGAAGGACTTGGTAGGAGTCTTCCAGTATCTCAGGGGCTGCCCCAAAGAAGAGGGAGTCAAGCTATTCTCCAAAGCCCCTGAGGGCAGGACAAGAAGCAATGGGTGGAAACTCATCAAGGAGAGAAGCAATTTAGAACTAAGGAGGAATTTCCTGACAGTGAGAACAATTAACCAGTGGAACAGCTTGCCACCAGAAGTTAAGGGTGGCTCCATCACTGGAGGTTTTTAGAAAGAGATTGGGAACTTCAAAGTATCAATTAGAATAGAGCTGGAAGGGATCTTGGAGATCTTCTAGTCCTACCCTCTATTTTTTTTTTTTTAATTAGATTTATATGCCGCCCTTCTCCGGAGATTCAGGGCGGCTTACAATGCGTTAAGCAATAGCCTTCATACTTTTGTATATTTATACCCACAAACTGGGTCCTCAATTTACCTACCTTAGAAAGGATGGAAAGGCTGAGTCGACCTTGAAACTCGAACTCGCATAATTGCAGACAGCTGGGTGTTAATAACAGGCTATCTAGCCCGTCGAGCTATCTGAGGCTGTCTATTGAAGCAGGAGAGCCTATACTATTTCAGCCATTTGTCTGAAATCATATAGGGACTCCTGCTTCACCAGGGGGTCCTTCCGAGTTCCCTTCTAGCTCTGTTCTGATTGATATTTTGAAGTGCTCCTGGCAAGGAAGAGAAAGGAGACCACCCACTCACCCATGCACCCACCCACTATTTCTTCTGATTTGGCTTTCCCCACCGTAATGCCGTCCTTTGGCCTCCCAGCTATGCAGGAGGAAGCTTTGAAACTGGTCCTGCTGGCGCTGGAAGACGGCTCGGCCCTCTCCCGCAAAGTCCTGGTGCTGTTTGTGGTGCAGCGCCTGGAGCCCAGGTTCCCCCAGGCGTCGAAAACCAGCATCGGCCACGTGGTGCAGCTGCTCTATCGGGCATCCTGCTTCAAGGTGTGACTTTTGGGTACCTTATTGATTTATGAAACAAAAGTATACCCATAGTGACTGCGGGCATCTTAGAAAGGATCGCATGAGCGGGGTGATTGTTTGTTTGTTTGTTTTTCATTTGATTTATACCGCCCTTCTCCGGAGACTCAGGGCGGCTTACAAGGCGTTAAGCAACAGCCTTCATACTTCTGTATATTTTATACAAAGTCAGCTTATTGCCCCCACAAACTGGGTCCTCAATTGACCTACCTTAGAAAGGATGGAAGGCTGAGTCAACCTTGAGCCTGGTGAGATTCGAACTTACAGTAATTGCAGACAGCTGGAGTTAATCACAATGCATTAGTCTGCTGAGCTATCCAGGCTCCTGTTTGTTTATTTATTTGTCAAACATGTACAAGATAGCAGGTTTAGGTATAAACTTAAACAAGTGATATAAGTACAGATAAATGGGGACAGTAGGACAGGGACTGTAGGCACGCTGGTGCTTTACGGACCTCTGAGGAATGGGGTGAGGTCCACGGTAGACGGTTTGAGGTTGAAGCTGTGAAGGTTTGAGGCTGTAACGACAGAGTTGGGTAGAGCATTCCAGACTGTTGCTGAAGTCGTATTTTCTGCAATCGAGTTTGGAATGGTTTAACTTTGTTTGCCCTTTTATCGGGTAAAATCCAGCAGGTTCTGACAGGTTCTGGAGAACCGGTAGCGGAAATTTTGAGTAGTTCGGAGAACCGGCAAATACCACCTCTGGCTGGCCCCAGAGTGGGGTAGGAATGGAGATTTTGCAATATCCTTCCCCTGCCATACCCACCAAGCCACACCCACTAAGCCACATCATCTCCACCAAGCCACGCCCACAGAACCAACAGTAAAAAAATTTGGATTCACCGCTGCCTTGTATTAATGTGGTTGAAGCTGAAGAAGTCGTTGGCAGGTAGGACGTTGTAGCAGACAATTTTGTGCACTACGCTTAGGTCGGACCGTCGGCGGCGTAGTTCTAGGTCAGTGATGGCTAACCTTTTTGCCATCGTGTACCAAAAGCGGGGGTAATGGGGGGAATTGTGCACACGTGTGCCCACACCCATAATTCAATGGGTGCCCACCCCCCGTCCCCCCCCACATACGCGGGTGCCCACCCCCACCTTTGGCACGCAATGGCATGGTGGGCCCGGTAGGCCCATTTTTTTGCCCTCCCCAGGCACCAGAGCCTTTCTAGGAGCCTGGGGAGGGCGAAAACAGCCTTCCCCACTCCCCCAGAGGCCCTCCGGAGGCCCGGAAGCAGCCCGTTTCCTGACTTCCAGTGGGTCCAGAAAGCCCGAAAATCAGTTGGCCAGCTCACACATGCGTGCTGGACTAAGAACAGGGCAACACTCGTGTGCCCAAAGATATGGCTCCGTGTGCCACTTGTGGCACCCGTGCCATAGGTTCGCCATCATAGTTCTAGCTAATTTTAAGCCTGGTGGCATAGGATATTCTGTTGTGACTAGAGGAGTGGAGGACTCTTCTCGTGAAATACCTCTGGGCTCGTTCAGTTGTATTAACGTCCGTTATACAGTGTGGATTCCAGGCAGACAAGCTGTACTCAAGAACTGGTCTGGCAAAGGTTTTGTATATCCCAGTTAGCAGTACAATGTTACCGAAGAAGAAGCTTCGCAAAATTAGGTTAACAACTCTTAATGCCTTTTTGGCAATGCTGTTAACAGTGAGCTCTGGGGCTTAAGATGGTTTGAGACGAGTACTCCTAATTGAGGGTCGTCTACGAGGTCGTTCCCTCCCGGTTTGTATTTGGCGTTCTGATTTTTATTGCCCGCGTGCGAGACAGAGCGCTTATCAGTTGAGATTTGGGAGATGCCAAATGCGCGACCATTCCGACACATCGTCAGTGTCGTTTTCTTGACGCAGGTCACCAAGAGGGACGAGGACTCCTCCCTGATGCAGCTGAAGGAGGAATTCCGCAGCTACGAGGCCTTGAGGAGGGAGCACGACGCTCAGATCGTCCACATCGCCCTGGAAGCCGGCCTCCGGATCTCTCCCGAGCAGTGGTCCTCCCTCCTCTACGGGGACCTGGCTCACAAATCCCATATGCAGTCCATCATCGATAAGGTGAGCTCCGGCGTCCAAAGAAGCTGCTTGGCACCCACCGACCCACCCATCCCATCCCAGCAAGTGAGCTTCGATGCATCCAATGATGAAGCTGCATAGGGCAGATTCTGAGCTGGGAGCTGCAGCTCCTGAAACGCTGATCTTCTGTTGATGCGGACTGAGGATGCGGCTGTATTGCACTTCTTTCCAAAACTTTTTTAAAGTCCAGGATCTTGGATGGACGTCTGTAGACATTCTAAGCCCGTGATGGCGAATCTATGGCACGGGTGCCACAAGTGGCACATGGAGCCATATTTTTGGGCACACGAGCGTTGCCCTGTTCTCAGTCCAGCACGCATGTGTGAGCTGGCCAACTGATTTTCGGGCTTTTCGGACCCACTGGAAGTCAGGAAACGGGCTGTTTCCGGGCCTCCGGAGGGCCTCTGGGGGAGTGGGGAAGGCTGTTTTCGCCCTCCCCAGGCTCCTAGAAAGGCTCTGGAGCCTGGGGAGGGGGAAAAAATTGGTCCCAGAAGTGCCTTTTTTTTTCAGGAGGCAACTGGATTTTTCTTGTTTTTTTCTTTTTGAAGTCGTTCCGCTTCTCACCCAAGAAGCTTCTTCAACTCTGGCAGGATGGTGGGGAAGGGAAGGATTTATATTCCTTGCAGACAGCTGGTCCTTTGCATCCTTTTAGAGGGTCGCTGAAGCACTTGGATCTGTTTCTTCAGGGCCACCTGAGTAGTAATGGTGTAGGAGGAGGAATGGATTTCCAGAGGAAAAATTGCAAACTACAGGAACCATTGGCACCACTCAGGTGGCCCTGAGGACCTGTGGCCCTGAAAACCTTCAAAGACTTCAATTTTTTAAAAAAATTAGATTTATATGCCGCCCTTCTCCAGAGACTCAGGGCGGCTTACAATGCATTAAGCAATAGCCTTCATACTTTTGTATATTTTTTATACGAAGTCAGCTTATTGCCCCCACAAACTGGGTCCTCAATTGACCTACCTTAGAAAGGATGGAAGGCTGAGTCGACCTTGAGCCTCGAACTGGTGTAATTGCAGACAGCTGGATGTTAATAACAGGCTATTCAGCCGTTTGAGCTGAATGATCCACTAAAAGGATGCAAAGGATCAACTGTCTGCAGGTAACACCAATAGCACTTATTATTTATTTATTTATTATGCTTATATGCCGCCTTCTCTCCGGAAAGGACTCAGGGCAGCTCACAGCAATAAAACAAACAGATAAAAATCAATATTAAATGTTAAAAACCGTTAAAACTCCCCTTAAAAACCCCTTCAGTCCAATCCGGCCTGGCGAAATAACCCTGTCTTAAGGTCACGGCGGAAAGAGCGCAGGTCAGGGGCCACCCGGAGCTCCAGGGGGAGTTGAGTCCGTAAGGTAGGCGCGTCCACAGAGAAAGCCCGTTCCCTAGGAGTCGCCAGACGGCACTGCCTGGCCAACGGCACTCCAAGGAGGCCCTCCTTGTGGGAACGCACCGGGCGATGGGGAGCTGTCGCTGGCCGCAGATGGTCCATCAGGTACCCCAGGCCTAAGCCATGTAGGGCTTTATAGGTGATAACCTATAGGTACATAACTTAGACTTATATACCACTTCATAGGGCTTTACAGAGCGGTTACAGAGTCAGCCCATTGCCCCCAGCAATCTAGGTCCTCATTTGACCAACCTCGGAAGGATGGAAGGCTGAGTCAACCTCAGCAAGGATGATAAATCCTTCCATTCCCCACCATCATCCGGTCAGAGCTTCTCGGATGAGAGGCGAAACATCTTCAAAAGACAAGAAAGTGGAGTTGCCTCTTGGAGGAAAAAAAAAGCATTTTTGGGACAACCACAGCCTGGAGGACTGAGAATCTCTACAGGCGTTTAGCTCTACAATTTGGGATGGTCACCCTTGGAATGGGGTGGGAGTAGGGACGGATTTCCAGAGGGAACAAAAATTGCAGACTATTGGTACTAGAAGCACCACTCAGGTGACTCTGAGGACACAGATAAACCTCCAAGTGACTTCAACAATCCCCTAAAATAGGGGTTCCCAACCGGGGATGCGAGACGATATTCCAGGGGGGTGCAAAAACTTGGGTTTAGAAGTTTCAAACTTATAGTGTATATATTGCATGTGTATTACGTGGATATAATTATTTACTTTTGTAAGGGGTGGGAGACTATATCACAAGCGTGTGGGGTATAGAAAAGGTTGGGAACCCCTTCTCTAAAAGGATGCAAATGACTAGCTGTCTGCAAGGAATATAAATCCTTTCATTTCTCATCATCCTGTCAGAGCTGAAGAAGCTCCTTGGATGAGAAGTGAAATGTCTTCAAACGAAAAAAACGGAAAAGTAGAGCCATGCTCAGCGCCCAGATAATATCTTTATATGCCCTCCCACTCCAAAATCTGTAGGTTAAGCTGCGACATGGGTGCTGGGTTAAGAAATAATCGGGGGTGGGCTGCTGGGGGTTTGGGACAACTTCTAGCTTAGATTTTGTGCAGTTCGGAGAACCCCCAAATCCCACTCCTGGCTGGCCCCTCTCACCCCTCCCAGGAGTCCCCACTCGGCCTGTTTTGAATACAGGTAAGTGCAGGGGGCACATGGAGGCTCAGGGAGGATGAAAAAGGCCTACTGGATGTTTCGGAAGGCCAGAAATGCGCCCGTTTCCAGCCTCTGGAGGGCCTCCAGAGCCTGGGGAGGCCGTTTTCGCCCTCTCGGAGGCTCGAAAAAAGCCTCCGGAGCCCAGGAAGGGCAAAAATGCCCCCCCCAACGCCGTAGTGCAGGAGGCCAACTAGGCCACGCCCACCATGGCCACGCCCACCCAACAACCACGCAGAGAACCCGTTGCTAAAAATTTTTAAGCCTACCCCACCCCTGGAAATAATGTTTGTTCCTTCCAAATACCAGGAAAACACACACATACACACACCCCTCCAAAAATTCTGGCCCTGCATTGATGCGTGACTTTATCATCCCACCCACTTTGGGGGAAAGCATTTGGAAATGTTCAACCTGTCGGCAAAAGATGGGTGAAAAGCATGTGTGTATGTGTGTTTCTTTTCACGTAGCTCCAGTCTCCGGAGTCCTTTGCGAAAAGCGTGCAGGAATTAACCATTGTTCTGCAGCGAACGGGGGACCCCGCCAACCTCAATCGGCTGCGTCCCCATTTGGAATTCTTGGCTAACATAGATCCTAATCCAGGTAGGTTGGCGGAGAGAAGGCGGAGCCCCACACACTCCCATCCTGTTCTGTCTCCTTTCTTTCCTCCTCCCCTAAAGGCAACATGGTTTGACTTTTCACACAATGCTTTTTCCAGTCTTTGTTGGTTGCAAAAGATGACGCAGGAGTCTGAGGGACATTGTTCTTCTGCAAAATAAAGCTTTATTGAATACACTACATTGGCACAGAAGAAGCGAAACTAGCTCTGAGTTTCCAGCGCGAAAGTCCACACAGTTAAACTAGGGTTTCCCCCTGTTGGCCCCCCGCGCTCAATTCATTGTGTTGTCCAATTAAATATGCTCCTTTTGTTATGAGAACAGCCTGCATTGTTCAAACAGCTACGCAGGGTGGCCTTGGGTCTCACAGTCTGCAGATGCAGTCTTGGCATTCCATTCCCACCCACAACATTCCAACTAACATTCCTCCAACACTCCAACTAACTAAGTAACTAACTAAAACACACACCCAACATTCCAACTAACCCTAAGCCTCCCGATTGTTGTCCAGCCGCAAACGAAGAAGTAACTAGGCGAAAGAGCGAATCACTCTTTGACACCTGCAAAATGGAAAACGACACAATCGCGACCTGATCCTGGTAGCTACTGAAAGCTCATTTTAATTCTTCCCTTTTCGCACCCTCTCAGATGCAGCGTCTCCAACGTGGGAGCAGCTGGAAAATGCCACGGTGGCCGTTAAGACTGTGGTGCGTGGCCTTGTGGATTTCATCCAGAACCACAGCAGAAAAGGCCCCGAAATTCCACAGGTTGGTCGTTGCGATTGAGTTTGTCGTAACATGGCACTTTGATTCTCACCCAGACCTATAAAACGGCAAGTAAAGTTAAGACTAGGTAGTCTCACGCACAAAATTAAGATCACAGATGACTCTCTCTGGTTTAAAATTTTTTAATGCCTGGTTGAACTCTCTCATCTTTTGTTAGTTGACAGTTGTGGGTGCTGAAAGTCAGAAAGCCACCAGCTTAGAGAGAAATAAATCTGGATTTTCTTCCTTTAAGTCAGGGGTGTCAAACTCACATCGTCATGGTGGACGTATCGGGACTTTTTCAGCTAAAATCAGATATGGGCACTGCATGATGCATCCAGCCTGTGAGCCAGGAGTTGACAGCCCTGCTTTAAAAATCCTTCTTTTCCTAACCTAGAGGTCATTTCCCAGAATTTTGTTGTAGCCCGCCAGCTGCCAGGGGAGCTGGCGACAGATTCGGGACGATGAGGAGGTTGGGGAAGAACTTGGGCCAGTTCTGGAGCCTGGGGAAGGCTGTGATGGATGCTCAGCGTCGGACACAGGGCCATCCGGCATTTTCCAGCCAGAGAGGCAGTTGTCTTTGGAGTCAGAGATGGCTGAGGAAGAGGAGGAACAGCTGGGGCCTGTTCCAGATGCAAGTATGTGCAGAGCAGATAGGAGAGATGAACAACGGAGGACAAGGAGCTGGCTCAGGAAGCAAAACAAACGTGGACACTGACTGGCCCCTCATAATAATTAGTTAGGAATAAATAGGAGGAAAAGGGAGTGGCTGTCATAGGAGACAACCGTTCGCATTTCTGGAAAGTTTGCTCCTTGTGTGTTTCGTGGGACAAAGGCTGCCTTGCCAGAACTGAGGTTTCTCTATTTCTCTCTTTGAACTGACTTAATTTCAGGCCTTGCATTGATCCTAAGGAGCTGATAAGGACTATTGTTTCAGTTCAACTCCTTGCAGGAGTCTTGCCTGGACTTTCTGTTGGGGAAGGCAGTGAATTCCCCATGTGTAAATAAAGAGGGGGTTTTCTTTGTGGGGGAGTCTGCTTCTTGCTCCTGCGAAGGCCGGGTCAGAACAAATTCTCTGCAATGGCCACTGTTGATGTTTATGTCAGCGTTCCAGAACAACCCAACTCCAATCAAAAACTCTGAGGGCAGGCATCATCTCAAAAACTTCCATTTATTAGAGTAGGTATATTAGCACATCTGGAAAAACACGAATCTGAGAGTTCCCCAAATCCATCCCCTGCACCCCTCAGTCCGTCAAATGGCCCAATCACCATCCATCCCAACTTGAGCCACCACTGCAACCGCTCCTCCTCCAGATGCATGGCCTTGATCGAAAAGAAGAACGCTGTTATGACTTAACTACAATCTCTCTACTAATTCCCGCCCCCCCCTTCCCAGTTTCCTAAGCACAAGAAGCGTGGAAGCTTCCGGTGTTAATGTCCAAAGCTGACAGTTTACACAGCTGGAGCCGATCTGGTTGGAGAAACCTGCTTTATTTATATTTATAATCGGACTTATATGCCGCCCTTCTCCGCGAGGACTCAGGGCGGCTCACAACAATAAGACCAGTCCATTCAAACACTAAAAACTAAAATTCCCATTAAAACCCCATTCAGTCCAGGCCAGCGTGGCGAAACAATCAAGTTTTAAGGTCACGGAGGAAGGAACGAAGGTCGGAGGCTACCCGGAGCTCCAAGGGGAGCTGATTCCAGAGGTGGGTGCACCCACTTTAAGCCCTCTATTTGTTCCTCGAGTGTGTATTTCTCCATTTTGTTTATTTATTCATTTATTTATTTATTTAAATTTTTATACCGCCCGTCTCCCAGAGGACTCAGGGCGGTGTACAGCCAACAATAAAATACACCCATATACAAAATTTAAAAAACAGTTTAAAAACATAACTAAATAATTTGGCCCCAGTGTCATTAAAAATAAACCAACAATTAAAACCAACAAGTTTGATTCAGCTCCAAATGACTCCGGCCCGTTTAGGTATGAGAAGTCGTGCGCAGCGAAAAAAAAGCAAAGAGAAAGATTGATGACATTGCCAAAAAAAAAGGGACTGCAGATGTGCTCATTTCCCATGTTGCTTCAGAAATAGGCTGGTGGCATGCCACGTGGTTGGCCCTTGACAGAGAGAGCCGGGCGCAAGACGTTGGCGGTGCCCGTTCACTTCTCTCCTCTCTTCTCTTGAAAGCCACAGCCGAACAGCAAGTATAAAACGAGCCTGTGCCGCGACCTCCGACAGCAGGGCGGCTGTCCACGCGGAACCAACTGCACCTTCGCTCACTCGCAGGAGGAGCTGGAGAAGTAAGTCTTTGTGGCAGGGGGGGATAGGGGGGACAACAAACAACCCACCACCACCACCTCCATCTGCCTGGAGCCTACAGCAGTAGTCAAAATTGCGGAAACATTTTGGAGAAAGTGTATTTTCTAAAACTAGCTAATAACAGCATTATTTATTTTATTTTATTTTTTTTGGAGAAGTACCCTAAAATTATATATCAACGGAAAGATCATTGAGTCAGGAATGTAAGGCAATCACTTTTAGGAAGGATTTGCTATTAGAATAGCCGTTACAGGATAAAGAAGAAAAGTGAAACACGTAGAAGAAACGAGAGATACAAAAACGATCCCCATAGAAAAAAATATATATACAAAAATGATCCCCATGTCAGTGAATCCTTCGTTGGGTCACCTTTAGCATGAATGACGGCCTTACAACGTCTTCTCATGGAGTGAACCAAGTCTTTGAGTTCTGCAGCTGTTATCATGTGAAACCAAGATTGAATGGTGGCTTCTATTAACTGGGTTTTATTGCTGGGTCGCTTCTGACTAACCAGTTTCTTTAGTTGACTCCATAGATTTTCAATGGGGTGAAGGTCTGGGCTAATCCCAGGCCATTCCAGCAGTGGAATAGGATTATCTTGAAACTCCCCCCCCAAAAAAAGTGTTATTACCCATCAAACCTCAAAAATACACTTTTCCCAAAGGGTTTCCAGAATTTTGACCACGACTGTAAGGTCAGGCCTTGATCTAGGGATCTGCTAGCCACACAAACAGACACCCCATTCAGCAATCGGGTTCCAAAACAATTAGAGCAAATCCTTAAAAGTTCAGAGCAGGTGAGTGTCATGGCTGCATCTCACCTATCCAAGCTTCCTGAGCTGAATCAACCCGCCATTATCAAAGGGGGGGAAGGAAGAAAAGATCAGACTGTAAGGAAGAAGTGGGGGCGGGAGAAGGAAAGACCAGCTGAGCCATTTGAGAAGCTCCAGCCGGCCAAGGTCATTAAAGCTACATGGAATTGGGAACCCAGCACCTGTTTCCTGAACAGTATACAAGCACAAGTATACAAGTTGGATATTTGCAGATAAATTATTATTATTATCATTATTACATGTATTTATATGCCGCCCTTCTCCCGAAGGACTCAGGGCAGCAAACACAAGTTAAGAAACATGTACAATAAAATCGCACTTTAAACCAAATAACTAATTAATGATAAATAATAAAACCCAGAATCAGAGTCAGCCTATTTGCTTGAACAGATAAATCAGGGATGGCAGGGGGGAGTGGTGGGTGGGAGAGGGAACTTCCCTGGTTTTTCTTTAAAGCTGTTTCACTTCTCACCCGAGAAGCTTCTTTAGCTCTTTGTGTTGTTTCCATGGGAAAACCTCAGGTTCAGCTTGCGAACTGCTTGGTAACTCTTTAAGGTTCGGTAAAGTACAGGGATGCAGTGGCTCAGTGGCTAAGACACTGAGCTTGTTAATTGAAAGGTCAGCAGTCCGAATCCCTAGGGTCTCATAACAGGGGTGAGCTCCCGTGACTTGTCCCAGCTTCTGCCAACCTAGCAGTTCGAAAGCAGGTAAAAAATGCAAGTAGAAAAATAGGGACCAGCTTTGGTGGGAAGGGAACAGCGTTCCATGCGCCTTTGGCATTGAGTCATGCCGGCCACATGACCACGGAGATGTCTTCGGACAGTGCTGGCTCTTCGGCTTTGAAACAGAGATGAGCACCGCCCCCTAGAGTCGGGAACGACTAGCACATATGTGCGAGAGGAAGCTTTACCTTTATTCAACCGAGCTCTGCTCTCCCCTGTGTCCGCTGCAGGTATCGGTTAAGGAACAAGAAAATTGGTGCCGTCACCGCGAGGCCCTTCCCTCTGCTTGGGAAAGCCAGCATCACAAGCGCCATCCCGCCCACCTCGGGGAATGTCATTCCCATCATAGGAAACACGGACCCGATGGGAAAGGCAGTGTCCGACATCAACAGGAGCCCCAGTCCGGAGAGCGTCGGCCCCCAGCTGATTCCCCGTTGTATCAACAGCCCTTCGTTACGGACTCTGGAGCATGTGAAGAAAGGGGGAAAAGCCGTGGCGAATGGCCAGAACCCCACTTTGTCTCCCAACGAGCCTGAACAGTAAGTTCTGGGGCTCCCCTGCCCGCCCTTCCTTCCCCCTCCCCCAGGAAAAGGGAAGGACTCCTCCTTTTCTGGATTGGCCCCTTCTGCTTGGATCAGCTCATCTTGTCCCCTTTTGTTAAATATTTTTTATTGTTTTATATCACCTTTCTATGCTGAACAGTGTTTTCCAGGTGTCCAAAGTGTTAACCTATAAACATCATCATCACAGTCATTATAATCATATGTACATAAACATATAAAATGTTTACGTACATAAACAGGATGCCCTGCGCACAGTCACTCACGCCCTCGTCACGCCCCGTCTGGACTACTGTAATGCTCTCTACATGGGGCTCCCCTTGAAGAGCACTCGGAGGCTCCAACTGGTCCACAATGCAGCCGCGCGGGTGATTATGGGAGCGATTCGACGCACCCGTGTGACGCCTCTCCTGTGCGAGCTGCACTGGCTCACAGTAGTCTTCCGGGTGCGATTCAAGGTGCTGGTTACCATTTTTAAAGCTCTCCATGGCTTAGGACTCGGATACCTACGAGATCGCCTTCTGCCACCGATAGCCTCCCACCGACCAACACGCTCCCACAGAGAGGGACTCCTCAGGGTGCCGTCGGTTAAATAATGTAGACTGGCAACCCCCAGGGGGAGAGCCTTCTCTGTGGGGGCACCCACCGTCTGGAATGAACTGCCCCCTGGGATACGTACGATTCCCGACCTGTGTACCTTTCGCCATGCCCTTAAGACTCTCCTATTTCAACAGGCTGGCCTGGCTTAATAAGAATCTGGATGGGGTATTTTAAACTTGTGGGTTTTTTAACTGAAGGGGCCAAATTTATTTAATTTGTTTTAAATTTGTTTTTAAATTTTGTATCTCATATTGTTTTATCCTAGCTGTACACCGCCCTGAGTCCTTTGGGAGAAGGGCGGTATAAAAATTTAAGAAATGAAATGAAATGAAATGAAATATAAGCAATAATATCAATCATTATTGAAAAGTATGCTATCTTCCATTATAGATAACCATCAAAATATTTGCTCATCGGTTTTTCTTTCCCATGTAGTCCATATTTCACATAAATCCACTCCTCTAACCTCAGTATCTGTCCCTTAACCATTTACAGAATAGTTCCCATGTTATAAAATATTCCGAGTCTTCTTTTCCTTTGATTTTTAGGGTTATTTAGGGTTATCCATTTCTGCACATTCCAGAATTATTTTGATTATAATGTAAGGGCTTCTGGATTTTTCCAGTATTGTGCATATACAATCCTGGCTGCTGTTAGGATGTGAAAAATTAAATATGTGTTACCCTTATTATAGTTTCCTGGAAGCACGCCCACCAAGAATGTCTCAGGTTTCAAATCTATGTGTTGTTTTGTCATACCATGTTTCCCTGAAAATAAGACCCTGTCTTATATTTTTTTGAACCCTGAAATAAGTACTTGACCTTATTGCCAGGCTCTCAAAAGCCCAATTGGGCTTATTATCAGGGGATGTCGAATTTTGGGGGATTTCGAGCCACATGCGTATTTTCTTCCAGTATTTTTTTTGCTTTGGGACACATCCACCACATATGATAATATGTGCATTTCCAACATTGAACAGATTTCTTGTTATACATATTTTTTAACCTTGCAGGTGAATAATGCCATCTATAAGACATTTTATAGAGGCTTTCTCCATCTTGTCCCTTTTGAATGCAGATGGCAGCAGCCCTTAATTTAATCTTTCTGATTCATTACAGTCAAACCGGCTCCTCTCCGAAAACGCCTCTGAGCCAGACCTCAGCTACCTCAGCAGCCCCCATTCCTCCTCCCCCTCCTCCTCTTCCTCCCTCCCCTGCCCTTGCAGGCAGTGAGATAAGCCCCCTTGCCCCCAAACCCAGCCCTTTCGCCACCCGCCTGCCCATCTACCCGGCTCACTCAGAGAGCCTTCCGTATTTCCAGGATCCCCGGGCTCACCTCTCCTATGAAGCTCCACCTTACCCTCAAACAGGTGAGTGTCCAGCTCATGAAAGGTGTTTTAAAACAGCAATCCCCAACCTTTCCGAGGTTGGCAGCTCAGCCCGGCCATGGCAGGGAGGGAGGGTGTGGGAGTGGCAGGTAGACATGTCTATGCACAACAGTGGTGGTATTCAGCGAACCGGTAGTGGAAATCCCGGCGCTATGCCGTCCTATTTAGCCACATTTTCTAAGCTGCACACATACACAGAAGACGCACGATCACCTTTTTGGTGTGCGGTGAACCAGTGGTAAACTTCTGTGAAACCCACCTGTGGTGCACAGCTCCCCTGTGTGAGTGGCGCACGCATGCACCCTCCGCTCGAACGAATGGAGCTCGCACACAAAACCCTTCTGTGAATGAAGGACACTCACGCGAACGGGACTTCATACACCAGTGCAGGTGGCCCTCCGCTCACGCGAGTGAAGATTTGCACATGCACTTGCCCATTTCTCCAGCAGCCTGGGAGTTGGCAGAATTGGGCCAAGAGCAGTGTTTGTCAAGCTTAACCATTTTTAGTTGTGCGGGCTTCAACTCCCAACATACCCCAGCCAGAATTTTCAGGTGTTGTGGTCCGCCAGCAGCCTGTGGAATTGGCAGCAGAGTCAGACAGTGAGGAGGCTAGGGAGGAACATGGGCCAGTCCTGGAGTCTGGGGAAGGCTCGGATGAGGGCTCTGCATCGGAGGCAGAGATGGGACCAGGGCCATCTGGGAGTTACATGCTGACTCCGGAGCCTCCAGAGTCGGGCGTCAGCAAGGCAGAGGAACAGGGGGAGCTTGTTCCCAGTGCGCGCATGCGCAGAGCTGCCAGAAGGCAAGAACAGTTAAAACAAAAGGGGCAACTTGGGAGTAAGGCTTGGAGATGATTGGCCCCTCCCATAAGACATAAAGGAGGAGCAAAGGCACATGAGCCTTTGCAGGAAGCAACTTTGTTCGTTCTGGCTGGTTTAAATTCTGAAGCTCCATTTTGACTCTGTGCTCCGTGTGGCCTCGCAAAACTAATTGCCAATGAGGTCTTTGGCAGCATGTCCAGGGAGATAAAGGTGGGTGTTTATCAGCCTTATCCCAAGGGACTGTGGCAGACTTCTGTTGGACTCTTTACAAACTCTTCGTGACTCATCACGGGGGGGGGGGGGATGAACAGAATTCACAGCCGTTGAAATAAAAAGAGGGTTTTTGGGACTAATCGGGTGCTTTTTACTGTCTCGGGAAGCCTAAGTCAGAACAGCAGTGAACCAAGAAATAAAAGTACTTGACTTACAACCGGTCATTTAGCGACTGCTAAAATTGTAACATGTGCACCAGAAACCGAAACAGCAGCAGCCTGGTGTGCATGCGTGCGCCGGGAAGATGATCTTTGTGGTTTCCAGCACATCTGCTGTGGCCCGCCAGCGGAGGACCGGTAGGAAAAAAAAAGGCTAAATAAATTTTTAAAAAAGTTCCGAAGATCGAGCGTCACTCAGCTGATCGTTGGAACTTTTCTTGTTTTACATTTTTTACTACCGGTTCAGCAAACCAGTAGCCATTTTTACTACCAGTTCGGCAAACCAGTAGCCATTGTTATTACCGGTTCGGGAAAACCGGACCGAACCGGGAACATTTCACCCCTGGATTGCCATCCCTTCTGCCTAGCATCCCTTCTGACTTCAAGAAGTATCCTCAGGAGGGGTTCCTAACTTTTTTCCTTCTGGGCAGGAGGAACTCTCTGTAAGAAAAATTCAACTTCACTTTTCCTTTTGTAGGATACTATCCAGGCCCTCCGGCGGTCCCCACAGCGGTGCCGCCGTGCCTCCCTCGTTTTGTGAGGTCCAGCAGCGTCTCGGAGTCCCCTCTCCCGCCGGCCTCTCTACCGTACAGTGAGCATTACAGCACATTTCCTTCTCGGGACAGACTCACCGCCGCTTACCAACAGGCGCCACCGCAGCCAGCCTACGGGCCGGTGCCTCCGGTTCCTTCTGGGATGTACGCTCCGGTTTACGACAGCCGGCGTATTTGGCGACCGCCGATGTACCAGAGGGATGATATCATCCGGAGCAACTCCTTACCTCCCATGGAAGTCACCCACCCCTCCGTCTATCACAACTTTCTGCGGGAAAGATACGGCTCTTTGGACAGCTACTGTTCGGTGCCCTGCCAGGTGCCAGCGGAGCAGAGGGCCGTGCCTTGGGCGAGGGTAAGCGCTGCAAAGCTTAGCCAGGGTGACCTCTGTCTCGATTTAACAGATTTAACAGAGTTGGAAGGGACCTTGGAGGCCATCTAGTCCAACCCCTTGCCCAAGCAGGAGACCCTACACCATTTCTGACTGACGGCAGTTCAGTCTCTTCTTGAAAGCCTCCAGGGATGAAGCTCCCACAACTTCTGTTCCACGGGTTGATTGCTCTCACTGTCAGGAAATTCCTCCTTATTTCTAGGTTGAATCTCTCCTTGGTCAGTTTCCATCCATTATTCCTTGTCTTGCCTTCAGGTGCTTTGGAAAATAGCTTGACCCCCTTCCTCCTCTCTGTGGCAGCCCCTCAAATATTGGAAGACTGCTATCTTGTCTCCCCTGGTCCTTCTCTTCACTAGACTAGCCAGGCCCAGTTCCTGCAACCGTTCATCATATGTTTTAACCTCCAGTCCCCTCATCATCTTAGTTGCTCTTCTCCACACTCTTTCTAGAGTCTCAACCTCTTTTTTATAGTGTGGTGACCAAAACTAGATGCAATATTCAAGACCACTATCCAGTAGTGGTTTTACTAAGGCTTTATAGAGTAGTATTAGTACCTCTCTTGATCTTGATTGTATCCCTCTGTTAATGCAATTTAGGATTGCATTAGTCTTTTTGGCTGGCTTGTAAGTTCCCTCTCACAGTTACTGTTATTAAACCTGGTGTCACTCAGACTGTATGTGTACTTTGGGGTTTTCTTGCCTAAGTGTAGGACTTTACTATTCTCTAAGTTGAATTTCATTTTGTTAGATAGGGCCCAGTGTTCAACTCTATTTCTTTATCTATCTATCTATCTATCTATCTATCTATCTATCTATCTATCTATCTATCTATCTACCTACCTACCTACCTACCTACCTACCTACCTACCTACCTACCCATCCATCCATCATCCCACCCAGCATCCATCCACTCCCATCCATCCATTATCCAACTATCTCTCTCCCTCCCTCTCTCTGTCTGTCTGTCTGTCTGTCTGTCTATCTATCTATCTATCTATCTATCTATCTATCTATCTATCTATCTATCTATCTATCACCTGTGGTGGCACAGTGGTTAGAATGCAGCATTGCAGGCTAATTCTGCCCTCTGCCATCAGTTCGATCCTAACCAGCTCAAGGTTGATTCAGCTTTCTATACTTCCGAGGTCAGTCAAATGGGGACCCAGATTCTTAGGGGATACAGGTTGACTCTGTCAACCGCTTCAAGAGGGCCGTAAAGCAGGGTCAAGCGGTATATAAATCTAAGTGCTGTTGCTATTGCTGTTTGGAGGAGCGATGGCAGGTTTTTGCTGTTGACGTATGTGTACACTGATAGTAAATCAGTGCATGGGTGGCATTGTGAATTGGACTCTGAGGGAAGCTCAAAAGATCAGGGCTTGGAAGGGTGGGGGGGGGGTCACCTGGATCCTCATGAGTCAAGTGTCATCTCTGCTTTCATACTCCTGCGTAGAGCTTGGTGGATATTCTAGGACAGGGGTCTCCAACTTGGCAACTTTATGACTTGTGGGACTAGGGTCATTAAACAAGGACTGCTTGGTGGATATTCTAGAACAGGGGTCTCCAACTTGGCAACTTTATGACTTGTGGGACTAGGGTCATTAAACAAGGACTGCTTGGTGGATATTCTAGAACAGGGATCTCCAACTTTGGCAACTTTATGACTTGTGGGACTGGGGTCATTAAACAAGGACTGCTTGGTGGATATTCTAGAACAGGGGTCTCCAACTTGGCAACTTTATGACTTGTGGGACTGGGGTCATTAAACAAGGACTGCTTGGTGGATATTCTAGGACAGGGATCTCCAACTTTGGCAACTTTATGACTTGTGGGACTAGGGTCATTAAACAAGGACTGCTTGGTGGATATTCTAGGACAGGGATCTCCAACTTTGGCAACTTTATGACTTGTGGGACTAGGGTCATTAAACAAGGACTGCTTGGTGGATATTCTAGGACAGGGGTCTCCAACCTTGGCAACTTTACGGCATGTGGACTTCAACTCCCAGAATTCCTCAGCCAGCAAGTCAGCAAAGCTGGCTGAGGAATTCTGGGAGCTGAAGTCCACAAGTCGTAAAGTTGCCAAGGTTGGAGACCCCTGTTCACATCCAAACAGCCCTTGTTTAACGACTCCAGTTGGCACCAGAATTTCCACGATTAAGCGAAGCCGTCATCGGGCGGAACATCACATGACTGCACTGCTCACTGACCCGAGTTCTGGTCTTCCTGGTTGCAGTCGTTAAGACTGCTTGAATCCTTGGAACGCTTGAGTTGTGGGAGACGAGGTGAGCGGTGGTCAATAAGCTTCCTAAATCAATAAATAAACCCAGGGCACGCTAAGAGCAAGAGTGCCGCTTGGCCTTCAGACACCGCCACACATCCCCACACTGTTGATCTTCCTTTGTAGGAACCTTGTGGACATCTGAAGCCAGCCTACGAGGACCCTCTCAGGAAGAAGGCAGAACAGTGGGCTCCTTGCCACGTGCCGAAAGTGCCCCTGGTGACAACTTCCACTCTTCCTGCAGCCTCAGCCCCTCCGTCCTCCCCTTCCCCTCTCTTCTGTGTGGACTTCAGTTCTGAAGTAAGGCCCCAGAACCTCTGGGAGGGAAGGAGGGAGGGAGGGACTTTCTTTCTTTCTTTCTTTCTTTCTTTCTTTCTTTCTTTCTTTCTTTCTTTCTTTCTTTCTCTCTCTCTCTCTCTCTCTCTCTCTCTTTTTCTCTCTCCTTCTTTCCTTCCTTCCTTTGTTTGTTCCTTCCTTCCTTCTTTTCCCCTTCTTTCTTTCTTTTTCTTCTTTCCTTCCTTTCTTCCTTTCTTTCTTCATTTCCTTTCTCCCCCTTTCTTTCTTTTTCTTCTTCCTTCTGTCTTTCTCTCCTTTCTTCTTTCCTTCTTTTCTTGCTTTCATTTGTTCTCGCTCTCTCCTCCCTTTCTTTTTGTTTGTTTGTTTGTTTCTTTCTTTCTTTCTTTCTTTCTTTCTTTCTTTCTTTCTTTCTTTCTCTTTCTTTTTCTTCTTCCTTCTTCTTTTTTTAAAAATTTGATTTATATGCCGCCCTTCTCCAGAGACTCAGGGCGGCTTACAATGCGTTAAGCAAGAGCCTTCATACTTTTGTATATTTATACAAAGTCAGCTTATTGCCCCTACAAACTGGGTCCTCAATTGACCTTCCTTAGAAAGGATGGAAGGCTGAGTCAACCTTGAGCCTGGGGAGATTCGACCTTACAGTAATTGCAGACAGCTGAATGTTAATCACAGTGCTTTAGTCTGCTGAGCCACCAGGCTTCTGTCTTTCTTTTTCTTCTTTTCTGTCTTTCATTCTTTCTCTCCTTCCTTCCTTCCTTTGTTCCTTTATTCCTTTTTTCCACTTTCTTCCTTCCTTCCTTCTTTCCTTTCTCCCCTTTTCTTTCTTTCTTTCCTTCCTTCCTTCCTTTGTTCCTTTGTTCCTTTCTTTCTTTTTTCCCTTCCCTTTTGCAGCCTGGGAGCAGGAAATATTTAGCCTGGGGAAAGGACCCAAATACCCTGAATATATTCATCCTTTCTCCCCCATTTTTCTCTTCCCCCTTGATGGTTTCCACCACTTGCAATCAAATCGCTTTCTTTTCCTCTTTCATTCCGTCCATCACTACCCTCCCGTGTCTCTGGAAAGTCGCCCAAGGCTGACCAGGATGCTCTCTGCAAGAGGGTCAGGGTTTATTTTTATTTTTTTTCTCACTCCTGCTTCTTGCAGTTCAGCGAGAACTCCAGCGGCTCGAGCGACACCAAGTATGAAGATGGGCAGCTGTGCCAATACTCGCCCTGGTCCTGCAGCACCATCAGTTCATGCATCAGCGCGGTTGAGGCTGAACCGAAGGACGTCCTGGCTAAATCCACCACAATCCTCCTAGTAAGGCCGCATCCTGTGGAGATTCTCAGTCATCCAGGTCATGAACCTCCCAAAAGTGCTTTTCAAAAGACGGGTCGACTTCCTTTTTTTTTTTCCTTGTAGACGTTTTGCTTCTCATCCAAGAAGCTTCCTCGCTTCACCTGTAGAACCAAAGAAGCTTCTTGGAAGAGAAGTGAAACTTCTTCAAGGAAAAAACAAACAAACAAAGGAAGCCCAGTTGCCTTTTGAAAAAGCACCTTTAGGATGTCCTAGATCAAGGTAAAGGTTCCCCTCGCATGTATGTGCTAGTCGTTCCTGACTCTAGGGGGCGCTGTTCATCTCCGTTTCAAAGCCGAAGAGCCAGCACTGTCCGAAGACGTCTCTGTGGTCATGTGGTTGGCATGACTCAACGCCAAAGGCACACAGAATGCTGTTCCCTTCCCACCAAAGGTGGCCCCTATTTTTCTATTTGCCTTTTTGACCTGCTTTCGAACTGCTAGGATGGCTTACAATCTTTCTGGACTGTTGCCTTCTGGCAGAAGATACAGAACAATTAAAACTCGGGCCACGCGTTTTCTGAGTAGTTTTTATCCCAGAGCTATAATGGCACTCAACAATGAACTGAAGGGCCACCGTTAGTGAGCTGTTGGACAATTTGGTGGTGTGTTTGGGGATTGTTATGTGTGTTGGACCTGGTCTTTGGGTGTTAACTGAATTTTGTTATACACATACAGTGACAATAAAGCTATTATTATGGCAGAAGCTGGGACAAGCAATGGGAGCTCACCCCATTACGCGGCATTAGGGATTCGAACCGCTGAGCTGCCGACCTTTCGATCGACAAGCTCAGCGTCTTAGCCCCTGAGCCACCACGTCCCTTTTAGGATGTCCTAGAGTTGACCTAAAATGATCTTGGGAATCCAGAAGGATCCTTCGGAGCTGGTGTTTCTCGTGCCCCTCTCAGCCTTCCCTTCCACGCAGGATCTGGACAGCGGAGATCCCAAGAGGCCGGCGGCGCACCTCTTTGAAACCCAGAGGAAGGCCAAGGACGAAGATCCCATCATCCCTTTCAGTGACGGGCCAATCATTTCCAAGTGGGGCGCCATCTCCAGGTCATCACGGACAGGCTACCACACCACAGACCCTGTCCAGGCAACTGCTTCCCAAGGAAGTACTACCAAACCCATCAGCATGTCAGGTGAGGGCAGCAGAACCTTCAAGGGGAGGGAGGGAGGAGGAAGAGGAGGAGGAGGAGAGGAGCAGGGCATCCTTTGCCGCTGAGCCTCATCCTTTGCCTCTTACAGATTATATCCCCAGCATCAGCTCGGTGGACTTGAGGTGGAGCTGCTATGCATCCGATTCGACTTCCTCAGCACCTTTCATAGAACGGTAGGCAGAATGGGCTTCCCGGATAGATCCAGCCAGGGATGAGCTCCGGGCTCCCCAGCCCCTTGCTTGTTCATGGAGGAGAGCCAAGGAACCCCAGTCTCCTTGGCAAGGGAGAACAGTCTCCATGGTGGCAGGACGCAAAGTCTTTTGAGATTTACCCGGGGAGAAAATGCAGCTTTTCCCACGAGATGTTCTGACCCAGCCTTAGCTGAAACAAGAAACAGATTCCTTGTCCCGAAAACAAACCCTCTTTATTTATCTCCTGTGAATTAATGGCATTCACACACTGAAAAGTCCAGGCAAGAGTCCTTCAAGGAGTTAACTGCAGTAACAGATCTTATCAGTTCCTTGAAATAATTGCCAGCCGCGAAGCTGTAAATTAAGTTTTACAAGCAGTCTTTGATGCATGAAACACAACGAGCAAAATCTTCAGAAATACGAATGGTTGTCTCCTACGACCACCCCTCCCCTTTTCCTTCTATTTATTCCCCAGCCAGGGAGGGACCATCTAGCGTCCACGTGTGCTTTGCTTCCCGAGTCAACTCCTTGTCCTCCGCTGCTCACCTCTCCTAACTGCTCTGCGCATACGTGCCTCTGGAACAGGCCCCAGCTGTTCTTCCTCCTCACTCATCTCCGCCTCCAAAGGCAGCTGCCTCTCCAGCGGCTGGGAAATGTCGGACGTCCATGGCTCTATCTCTGTGTCCAATACACAGCATCCATCAGAGCCTTCCTTAGACTCCAGAACTGGCCCAAGTCCTTCCCCAACCTCCTCATCATCCGAGTCTCCCACCAGCTCCGCTGGCAGCTGCCGGGCTATAACACAAGAGGCCTTCTTGCAGAGGCATCCGGGGCCCAAAGGTCAAGGCTTAGCTTTTCTTCTTCTCTCTTTTCAAGGGACCAGTTTGCCGCTCCCGAGGAATCCGCTCCCAAAAAGCACTCGAGCACCGGAGACCTCCTGAGCACTGAATTACAACAGGTACAACTTCCACCACCAAAGTCTGGGTATTTGGGAAGGGAGTGATTTTAGCAAGTTGTTGTGGCCCCGTCCTCTGAGCTTATCCCATTGGAGGAAGGAAGCTCTGAGCATGAGGAAGAGGAGCCAGCCAGATCTCCCAGCCCCCCCCCCCCCCGGCACCATCTCAGGTGCCAGCTGAAAGAGAGCAAAGTAGTGGGGAAACAGGTGTCTCAGATGAGAGTGAGGGAGAGACGTCATTCCTGGACGCACGGCAAAGAAGGCGAGATAAGTACTTACAGCAGCTGAGAAGACGTATGAGGGAATAGACCTGAGTCACTGGACTTGAGTCACAGGACCAATGAGTCACTGGACCACACCCAGAGACTATATAAGACAGGGTGGTGGTAAATGATCTCTGTGACGAACAAATACTCAATCGGGTCGTCATTGGAGCTAAAAGCTGAAGCTGATCAGAGACTTTGCTGAATATTTGTTGTGATTTTCTTTCTGTGTACTATTAAAGCACTTGGCAGACGGTGTGCATATCGCTGCCAAGTTAGAGATAAGAACTGGGGTGTGTGCCAAGTGCTTCTTTAACCCTCGACTGGCTGTGTTTTTGTGGGTATCTGTAGAGGGGGACAGATCACAAGTGTCCTTCCTGTGACTCTTGGAGCCAGGAACGCAGCTTCCTGATTGAAACAGGATCCGCAGCAGGTTCAGTTCAACTGGTAGTTAAAAAGCTACCAGTTCAGACAAACTGGTAGTTAAAAAAAAGCTACCGATGCATCCGAAGTGTATTTCTGACGATTCTGCTTTCTAGCGAAGCTAAATCGCACGGCACAGCTGTTCCTTCTCCCCTCGCTGTTCTACTTACCTAGTGAAGTCTTCTTTTCCCGCGCAAAGCGTGTGTTTGGCCCGGACCTCGCCTGTGCGGGCAGATAACCGGTGGCGATCCACCATTGATCCACGGCCCTGGGCAGGGAGAGAGAGAGAGAGAGCACAGCAATCTCCCCTGACCATTCGAGGGGGCTCCTGCTCTGCTTTTCCACACAGGCCAAAAGTAACTCGGTGCTGCTCCAGAGAGAGGCCAACGCCCTGGCCACGCAGCAGAAGTGGGACTCCATGAGCGAAGGCAGCGCCCTCACCTTAAAGCTCTTAAGCAAGGAAATGGAGCTGAGGAATGGACAGGCAAGGAGGCTTTTCCTTTTTCCACCACCCTCCGTATCTGCTGCACCGAGACGTGTGTGTCGTTCCAACCTCTGTTTTATGTTCCCTTCCTTTCCTTTCCTTTCCTGCCCCCTCCCCAGGCCAACTCCCCCGAGGGCAGCACGGGCACCAAGTCTAACATTGAACTGGAACTTTCATCGCTTGACACGGATGAGGCCGAGGGACAGGGAGAGCAAATGGAAGTACGTTCTCTCGATTCTACCCACGCGGGGGCTATTTTGTGTCTCCTGTCCCCGGAAACGTCAGAGTGGTACCAGTTCTTCCAATTCAGAGAGCCCACTGGGTCAAGGATCACAGTTCCCTACAAGGCTGAACTGAAGACGCCCATTGTAACTCTTTATTTATTTATCAAACGTATGTAGCCAACTTATCTCACAATAGCAACAGTACTTAGGCTTACATACTGCTTCAAGTTGCTTTACAGCCCTCTCTAAGCAGTTTACAGGGTCAGCCTATTGGCCCCAACAATCTGGGTCCTCGCTTTAACCACCTCAAAAGGACAGAAGGCTGAGTTAACCTTGAGCCAGTCAGGATCGAACTCCTGGCAGAGGGCAGAGTGAGCCAACAACCTAGGCTCATAGGTAGATAGTAGATAGGTAGATAGGTAGATAGGTAGATAGGTAGATAGGTAGGTAGATAGATAGATAGATAGATAGATAGATAGATAGATAGATAGATAGATAGATAGATAGATAGATGATAGACGATAGACATAGAGGTAGATAGCAAGAGAAGGAGGAAGGAAGGAAAGAGAAATGAGAGGGAAAGAAAGAAGGATGGGAAGTAAGCAATAGCAATAGCACTTATATACCGCTTCACAGTGCTATTACAGTCCTCTCTAAGCGGTTTACAGAGTCAGCCTCTTGGCCCCAACAATCTGGGTCCTCATTTGACCAACCTTAGAAGGATGGAAGGCTGAGTCGACCTTGAGCCGGTCAGGATCAAACTGCTACAAGTGGGCAGAGTGAGCCAACAACCTAGGCTCATAGATAGATAGATAGATAGATAGATAGATAGATAGATAGATAGATAGATAGATAGATAGATAGACAGACAGACAGACAGACAGACAGACAGACAGACAGACAGACAGACAGACAGACAATAGACAGAAAGATAGACGTAGAGATAGAGAGCAAGAGCACTTATATACCGCTTCACAGTGCTTTTCCAATCCTCTCTAAGCGGTTTACAGAGTCAGCCTCTTGCCCCCAACAATCTGGGTCCTCATTTGACCAACCTTAGAAGGATGGAAGGCTGAGTCGACCTTGAGCCGGTCAGGATCGAACTGCTGGCAGTGGGCAGAGTTAGCATGCAATACTGCGTTCTACCCATTGTGGGCCACCATGGCAAGGAAGGAGGAAGGAAAGAAAGAGAAATACGAGGGAGAGAAAGAAGGACGGGAAGTAAGCAATAGCAATAGCACTTATATACCGCTTCACAGTGCTTTTACAGCCCTCACTAAGCAGTTTGCAGAGTCAGCCTCTTGCCCCCAACAGTCTGGGTCCTCCTTTTACCGACCTCGGAAGGACAGAAGGCTGAGTCAACCTTGAGGCAGTGAGAATCAGACTGCCGACCGTCGTCGGTCAGCAGAATTAGCCTGCAGTGCTGCATTGCAACCACTGCGCCCCACGAGACGTGATTTACAAGAATCCGATAAAGCATCGCTATCAATGCAGTCCTGGTTAAAAGCATCCTACCCATAATTGTCTTTCTCCCCCCCCCCCCTTTCCCTGCTCTAGGAAATGCTGGGCCTGCCGCTTGGCACGAACAATCAGAACGGTCACCTCTTCAGCGGGTCAGCTCTGGAGAACGGTCACCCTGCGGAGCAGTCCCCAATGGACGCCAGGCAGGCCAAGAGGCCTTTCCTGCATGAAGAACTTGCTCTTTTGTGAGTGTGGGGTGAAATGGGAAGGTAGCTCAAGACCTCAGGGGAAAGATGCCCCTGCCCGGAAGTTTTCATCCACACAACTTCCCGTCCATTGGTCTTTCTTTGCTGTGGATGGAGCTTCTCATATCTGATTCTTGCTGTCTTTCTTTCTTTCCCCCCCACACCCAGATTTTCGCACCTTCCGCTGCGCTCTCAAGACCTTTTTATTTAAATCAAGCTGGCCTGGCCTAATCTTTTTCCCTTTTTTCGTTTTTAAAATGCAGATTTTAATCTGTTTTAAATTACATGGGTTTTTACACTTGTCTTGTTTAATTCAGTTTTATTCTGCTTTTAAATTTTGTATATATGTGTTTTACTTTATGGCTGTTCACTGCCCTGAGTCCTTCGGGAGTAGGGCGTATATAAATCCAATAAACATAAATATAAACATAAACACCCCTCTCGATGGCTGTAGATCCCAAACCGGAGTGAAATGCTTTCGGTTCGGGCTGATTTATCCAAACCAGTAGTAAAAAAGTGTTTTTAAAAAGTTTTTTTTTTAAAAAAAAGGTTCCTACTTGATCATCGGAACCTTTTAAAACTTTTTTTAAGCATTTTTTTTACTACCAGTTCAGATAAATAGGTAGTTTAAAAAATGCGTTAAAAAAGTTTTTAAAAAAAGATCCCGATGATTGTGGGCACAGCTGATTGTCACAGGTGATCGTTGGAACGTTTTAAAACTTTTTTTTTTAGTTAAAAAGGCTAAAAAAAAGTTTTTAAAAAGTTGGCCACACCCACCCAGTCACATGACACCCACCAAGCCACGCCCATCAAGCCCACAGAACTGGTAGGGAAAATTTTTGAATTTCACCACTGCCCCAAACCATTGTTAGATATCAGGGCTGAGCCATGTCCTATCCCAAAGGAGCTTTTCCAAAAGAGAAGTGGACTTCCTTAGTTTGTTTTTTCCTTGAAAACATTTCCCTTCCTCGGTGTAGAACTGAAGAAGCTTCCGGGATGAGAAGCGAAACATTTTTAAGGAAGAAAAAAAAATAAACCAAGAGAGTGCCGTTGAAAAAACATCTTTGGGGACAACCATGATTTGGATGATTGAGAATCTCTGTGTGTCAGACATTTGCCCCTCTACCCTACATTTTTGTATATCTTTTCTTAAACATGTTCACAGCCAACAGTCTCCAGACCAACTAAAAACTCTTCATCTAGTAGTCCCAAAGGTGCTTTTTTAAGGGGCAGCTGGACCTTGTGTGTTTTTTTATTATTATTATAATTATTATTATAATTTTATTTCTATACCGCCCTTCTCTCGACTCGGGGCGGTGTGCAGCCAAGTAAAAAACAAAGTATACAGGCATCACAATTTAAAATTTAAAATTATTTTAAAAATTATTACAATTTCAGCCGAAATTAATTAAAAACCCAAAGATTAAAACTCCAAATTTAAAATTCATTTTACATAGATAGCCCCACCTGTCGGAACAGCAGGGTCTTGAGGGCACAGCGAAAAACACGGAGGTCGGAGATCATGCGTATTTCTGGGGGCAGTTAAGGAGCCTGAGTAGCGTAGGGGGATAATGCCTCCTACTAAAGGCAGCAATTAACATCCAGCTGCCTGCAATTCTGCGAGTTCAATCCTAGCCAGGCTCAAGGTCAACTCAGCCTTCTATCCTTTCTAAGGTGGGTAAATTGAGGAGCCAGTTTGTGGGGTCAATAAGCTGACTTTGTATAAATATATACAAAAGTATGAAGGCTATTGCTTAATGCACGGTAAGCCGCCCTGAGTCTCCAGAGAAGGGCGGCATATAAATCAAATTAATAATAATAATAATAATAATAATAATAAGTTCGTTCCAAAGGGCAGGCACGTTTTCTTTGAAGATGTTTTGCTTCTCATCTAAGAAGCTTCTCATCCAGAAACCAGGAAGTCCAGTGCTTTCTCAAGAGGCAGGTGAGAAAGCTTCTTGGATGAGAAGTGAAACGTCTTCAAAGAAAGACCAGTTCATTTATTTATTTATTTATTTATTGGTTCAATTAATATGCCGCCCTTCTCTGGAGACTCAGGGCGGCTTACAATGCATTAAGCAATAGCCTTCATACTTCTGTATTGCCTCTTTAAAAGCATCTTTGAGACAACCATGAGCTGGATGACTGAGAATCTCCATAGACATATTCATCTAGTACCATGATGGCGAACGTAGGACCCGCGTGCCACAAGTGCCACGCGGAGCCATACCTGTGGGCACGTGAGCCGTTGCCCTAGCTCAGCTCCAGTGCGCATGTGTGCACCAGCCAGCTGATTTTCAGCTGACCCCGCCCACACTGCCCCTCCCCTCCTAGAAGTCTCCGCACGGCCCGTTTTGGATGCCAGGTAAGTACAGGGCTTGCGCAGAGGCTCTGGGAGAGCGTTTTCGGCCCGGGAGGGTGGGGGAGGCCGTTTTCGCCCTTCCCAGGCTCCAGAGGCTTTCACGGGCCTTCCAGGCCCACCAGAAGTCGGGAAACGGGCCATTTCTGGGCTTCGGGGGGCGGGGAGGCTGTTTTCGCCCTCCCCAGGCTCCAAGAAAGCCTCTGGAGCCTGGAGAGGGCGAAAAACAATCCTAACGGTCCTACCAGAAGTCTGGAAATAGGCTGTTTCCGATCTCCGGAGGCTTCAGGGAGGCCTGCTAGACCCAAAATGGGGTGCGGGGGGGGGTGTTGCGTGCTCATGCATAGAGAGCGCAGGGGGTGCACTCTCTATGCGTGGGGGACATTTAATTATGGGCGTGGGCACGTGAGGAAAAAAAGATTCGCCATCACTGATCTAGTACTTGTAAGGATTCCAGTCAGGGATGGGATTCAGCCGGTTCGTGAGAATCAGTAGTTTCGGCCAGCTGCTAGGCCCGCCTTTCCCCCACCCCGGAGCTATCCCGTCTTATACAGTTGCTGTGTATTTGACATGGTGCTCATGTACGCAAGGCATGCATCAGCTAAGCGAGCATGCCTTGCGTACATGAGCGAGCTCTCTCACTCACATTGTCGATTCTGGGCGAACCGGTTGTTAAATTATGCGAAGCCCGCCAACGATTCCACCAGTGGAAGGCCTCTCTAGGACTTGATAGCTCTTCTTTCCTCTTGACAGAACGCAGACGAAGAAGCTCCTGCGGAGGCAGGTAAAGGAGCTTCTGTGACCGGGTTTCCTTTTGTTTTTCCCCACCCGCCAGGGAGAAGCGGAAGGGAGTCTCGCCGGCCGCGTCCTGTTTCAGCCAATCGATGGAGTCCTCCGCAGGCAGCAGGATCTCCCTGCCCATCATGACCACGTCGGCCGGCATGCGCAGCCTTCTTCTCAAAACAGCCCACGGCATCGCGGAAGGGCAAAATGACTTTTTAAGGCCGATCGCAAACGGCAAAATGGTGAACACGTGAGATGTTGCTTGGCTTTCAGGCCGGTGACCATGCTCAGAAGCAGTTTAACTTTGTTTTGGTCTCTCTCTCTCTCTCTCTCTCTCTCCCTCCCTCCTTCTCTCTGTCTCTCTCTCTCTTTCTCTCTCCCTCCTTCTCTCTCTCTCTCTCTCTCTCTCTCTCTCTCTCTCTCTCTCTCTTTTGAAAGAAAATCCTTTCGGGGTCCTTTCTTTTCTGTGGACTTTTTGATACATCGGACTCTTCTCGTGTCTTCGCTTTCGGGATAACACAAGCGAGAAGTGACGGAGCCAAGCAACTTTACTAGATTCAGAGGCTCACTTGCTACGCAACAGCCGTGTGGAACCTGTGCGCCGTTTTTTCCCTTTAAGGTGGCTTTTCAGTGAAGTGTGTTAGACACACACACACGCATACACCAAGTCATTTTTGTTTTGCGATGACTTTTGGAGGGAGGCATCAGTCGTTTCAGGGGAAATCTTGTGGCTCACAGAAGTACTCTTCAGTTGCTTTGCTTCGCCCTCGGTTCGAGAGGAAGGAATTGGCACTCCTTTAAAGCCGCTTGTTTGTTCAACGGCCGGAGAAGCATTTGTGAGGAAAGAGAGGGCGCGAGGGTGATCCCCACACAGGCGTTAAAAGCTTTGCAACTGGTTCCCCTGTTCGTAGCGGTGGGTCACTCTTTCCCGCTCTGCCCCTACGGCTTCTCCTTCTCTTTGGCAGCTTGGCCTTTCCTGGGCATCGAGGAACTTCTCCCGTGTACAAATTCATCGGTAACGAAGCCAAACCAAGTGCCCGGGGTGGGTGGGAGGGCGGTTTCCACTTAACGTACTTGGTTCTTTGTTGCTCAAAAGTTTGTAAACGGGAATCACGACGTTCCGTGACGGCCTCAGCACGCTCTCAATCCCTCAGCCCCCTTGCCCCAGCTTCCTCGCTTGGCATTCAATGCCTCCCCAATTATTCTCTGCAAAATAATGGACGTGGCTAAAACCTGTGTGTGTTCCCTTTTCTCTTCGTCAAAAACACACGGTTGATTAGCGGTCCTTTAGAACACGGGTCTCCAAACTCCGAAACTTTTAAGACTTGTGGACTTTTGGGGAATTCTGGGAGTTGAAGTCCACAAGTCTTAAAGTTTCTTAAAGTTTCTGAGTTTGGAGACCCCTGCTTTAGATGTTCCTGATATTGAGTTGGCCATCTTACTGCTGAGAATGCCAATATTTAGAATTGTTAGCAATTTAACTCCGATGATATCTTGAAGACTTCATGATGTAGCTTGAGCTGGGCTTGTACAGAAATGGGGGGTGGGGCGGGGGAAATAAGTCCTCTTTAAAACGTGATTTACTATTATCATTATTATTATTATTATTTGAAAACCATAGAGCTCTAAAATTGGACCATTCTCCCCTACGACCTCTTACCTTGGCTCTTTTCCCTCTTTAAAAAAATTCAGGCTACTTCTGCAGAGCAAGGTAAGATAACTGAGCAAAGAACATTCTCTCTATCAGTCCTCCTCTGCAGCTTCCTTTTTTATAATTTTTACGTTCTTCCTTTTTTTTTTGTTTTTTAAGAAAATGTTTGTTAATTAACTTCTGTGAAGTTGTTTAACTCTGGAAATCGTACTGGAATATTTTAGCCAAGTGGCCCTTTCGCCAGGGAGTTCTATACATACATACATACATACATACATACATACATACATACATTTTCTTTCCTTTTCGTAGGCCTTTATGTGTATTTCTCTTTAGCCAGGTTCTTCCTACGTAAACCAAGATTTTTATGCAGCCTTAGTTCAGTGAAATCACAATCCACTCGTTTCTAGGCTTTTTTTTTTTTCTGGCAGCCAGCAAACCCTCTGGGGGTCTCCCAATGGGCAGCAGAGGGTCTGCTGGCTGCCAGAAAAAAAGCCTAAAAACTAGTGATTTCACTGAATTAGGGCTGCATAAAAATCTTGGTTTACGTAGGAAGAACCTGGCTAAAGAGAAACACACACACACACACACACGTATATATATATATATTTGTGTGTGTGCGTGTATATATATGTGTGTGTGTGTGTGTGTGTGTGTGTATATATATATATATATGTATGTATGTGTATGTACATGTGTGTATATATATAGATATATACACATACAAGGGCTCATCCTTCTATCAAATGGGCGTCAAAAGAAAACATTCAAAAGTGATCATGTAGTTGGCAGAATAAAAGCTGGCATTGTGGCATCACAGTAGTTTTTACACTCACAACGTTGTGGCATTTCTCTGCGGGTTACAGCTGCACCTCGGATCATTGGTTAAAAACAAAATCCCAACTTCCGATCTGCGTGTCGATTGGAAAAATTACGTCATATACGTGGCTTGAAAAATACAAGGGCTACTTGTTTTGATAATTCCAGCAATGTTGTGAAAGGGTTTTTTTTTTTTTTTCGTTTTTATAATCTGCTAATTTAATAGTAAGGTGCAAAAAGGCAATTTCTATACCAGCCAAATTCCTTCCCTTGGTTTCCTAACAGTTCCCAAAGTTTTCCTTTCTTACCGTAGCTCTTAAAACTAAAGGGAATTTTAAAAAATCAAGATTTTTTTTGTTACTTATCTCTTCATTTTACCTGGTGACTGTTAAAACATCCAACGGCCAAATTTTCAATTTAGCCAAGCGATTCTTGTATATATGGATTTATATATATATATGTCACACTGAAGGCAAAATGATTTTTCCAGAAAGAGAAGGATTGGGAGGGGAAAAAAAACCTGCATTGCTATTTTGTTATTAAAAGAGAAGGTTGGGGAGATCCTTATTTTTCGTCCCAAGGGAAATAGCCCTTTTGTAAAGCTTGAGTGCCGCCAGTTGTCAGCAAGGTCTGAGGACGAAATTTTCATCACCTGAGCAGATTGTCTGTATTTTAGCTGTTAACGTGGTTCGATTTTCGCGGGTTGCTTTTTAATGAACTGTGTTGTCTCTCTCAGGATTTGGCTGTTTGCAATCCATTGTTTACATAACCCTGGTCTCTTTCTCTGCTGCGTCACAGTCAGAAAGCTCCCCTTCAGCTAGGTTTGTTCCTGAGATATCTAGGGTCCATTGTCGTCATCATTTAACGACCCCGTAAATACCTTGTGGGGTGGAGTCTGAGCAACTGAATGGAGCCAGAGCCATGATGGTGAACCTATGGCAGATGTGTCACATGGAACCATATTGGTGGGCACGCATAGCTCAGCTCTGGTGCGCGCATCTGATTTTCGGGCCTTACGGGCCCACTGGAAGTCAGCAAACAGGCCGTTTCCAGCCTCCGGGGCAGTGGGGAAGGCCTGTTTTCGCCCTCCCCAGGCTCCAAGAAAGCCTCTGGAGCCTGGGGAGGGCAAAAAAACGGGCCTATTGGGCCATTGCATGCCAAAAGCAGGGGGGCACACGCATGCGCGAGGGGTGGGGTGCATTAAATTATGGGTATGGGCACATGACACACACATACTCACACACACGTGTTCTCCCTGCTTTTGTCACGCAACGGCAAAAAAGTTAGCCATCATTGAGCTAGAGTGCTTTAATGGCCGGATGCCCTTCCTGTTGCCAATACGGAGCTTTGTTCAGCAAATATATACAAGTTTTTTTTTTAAAAAAAAAAATAGAATCTATTTTAGTTTGGAGCAAGCAAGGGACTCGCCCACCTGATAGGAACTTGATTTAAATAGAGAAAAGCAATGGAGCCAGAATTGTCGATCGAAGAAAACAGCTGAAGTCTTCCCCACCAGCTTTTTCAGCCCAGCCTTGGCATCTTGCTGAGATACTGTGGGTTGTTATTGTTTTATTTTGTTTTGTTTTGTTTTCAGTTGGACGCTGGTTGTGACTTAATAAGCATCTCTAGTTGTTTTATTCTCTTTTTTGCAGAGGCAAGAGATGGTCCCGAGGCAGCCAGACGAGAAGCAGGGTCTGTTTTAAGGCTCTTGAGTTTACAGAACTAGGACAGGTAGCCAGGTAGGAAGGAAGGATAGGTAGCCAGGTAGGATGGAAGGCCCAACCTCCTTCCTTAGCAGAGAAGTAGCCCTACTACTGCGAAATGAAGGAGAAATTTTGGCTCATGCTTGCTTCACACACATGCTTACTGTAAGAGCAGAAAAGAGTTAAAATATTAATATTTTATATAAATATAATAAAAGTAAACTAAAGTAAAAATCAGCTTATTTGCCGTTCTTCTGATTCAGCCCTTCAGTTAGCAGAGTTTGAGCAGGGATAGAGGGATGGCCACTGTCTGTGTCGGCCCAGGCTTAAACGGGAGAATCAGCGTTGCAAAGACATCGATGAGAGCTTCGAAGGGGAAGTTTGGCGTTGCCAAAACTGTCTGGTGCTATTTTAGACTAAGTTACTTTCAGGTTTCCCGTCCGCAGTGAGTGGTTGAGCTGTGCTTCAACAACACACACACACACTGCAACCCACGGCAGATTATTTCATCCTTGCTTGGATGCGTTATTTTGCCCAGAAAGGCGGTTTCAGAAGTCTATCTGGATACGTAAAGAGAGACAGAACATTCCTTCCATAGAGGAGCCCACGGCAAACGCACAATAGCCAGAATAGAGGAATGGAGGATAAGCTTCCAAGCAAACAAACAAAAAACAAAGAAAAACAGAAATCCAGTTGTTGTGAATGTTGTCTTAAATAAATCATCCTAGGATTTTTGCAGAGCTTGGCCTGGCTAAATTCTGTACAGTGCAATCGGAAAAGAAAAGCGCTGACCAATTTTTGGGAGACTTGTTTTTTTTGTCAGCAGATACGTTTTTCCAGTATTTATAATCTTGTGCATTCAGATTTAAACTCTGCGAAGAGCAGTTTTGCAGAGACAGTGCACTATCCTAGCAAAAAAAAAGTTTATTTTGAAGCACCTTGTATTTAGGGAGACCCATTATCTCTTAGAGCCATCGGTTTACAAATGCGATGACGGATAACGCCAGCTCTTTTCAGAGTTCAGTTATTTCTTTCACACGGGGAGGGTCCCAGTATCATGGTTCGTGCCTTCCAGAGGTGTAGGACTGCAAAATCCATCATTCACAGCCAAGATGTCTACCTGCTTTGGTCAGATAGCTGGGGGGAGGGGGGGTGTTGGGGGGTTGTAAATCAGGATATCCCGTTCGCCTCCTACAGTCGAAATGTCGAAAGGGTTACGCGACAAAGGAAAGTTTTTTCTACACAACGTTCGCACAACTATGCTTTTGAATAGTTGAAATAAAAAGTTTAATGAACTTTTTATTGTACTTGACAAAAATCTGACATTTAAGAACTCCTGACTGTATCTTGCAAGTGCCAGACACCGGGACAAAGTTCATTTGCAAAAATTAGTTAGTTCTCCCCTAATGAATTATCCGTCAATTAGTCCAAGGCATAGGAAATGCATGCATTTCTCTCTCTCTTTTTTTTTCAGGTGGATAAATCCATTATACTATAGTTGTGATACAACACCTGTGGTTCTTTTCCTTTTACTGCAGCGCCACTCCGGAGTGTTGTAATTTAGCATGCAGTATCTACTTTCACTTTTACACTATATACTGCATATATTCTTTTCCCTGAAAGTTAAAAAGAAAGAAGATTTTGGGGGAGGAGGGGGGGGGAGACTTTGTTTTCTTGAGTTGATTTAAGATTTTATAAACCTGTTTAATCTGGAACATTTGGGAAAAGAGGCCAGGTTTTTTTTTGTCAATTGTACAACCGCTTGTAAAGCTCAAGTGTGAATATTCTTACGTCTGTATTAGACATTTTCTTTGCAAATCTATTGTTCGATTAAAATGTAAATGAGATAAAAGATGGTGTACACCCATCATATATAATAAAGCCGATTCCATCGCTACGATGGATTTAATGCTCATTTTTAATGGTGCATTCTCAGCTTCTATTTAAAAAATATAATTTAAAAAAAAATATCTGTAAAACAAAATGGGGCATATATTTCAGGGTGGGGTAATAATGAATTCTATTCCATTTTGTTCTGTTTTAGATCTCCAAATTGTATTATCGTTAATTTTTTTTTCCTCTTTTGTGTTTAGTGGAATAGGATTTACACCAGGGATGTTTAGACCGTACGGTCTGTATTTTTGGGAGGGAAAGTTGGAAAAAAAACGGGAACTGACTTTGTGATTTAGCCTGAATAGTACATACGTGTGTGTTTGCTGTAGCACTGAAGTAGAGATTGTTAGCTTTAAGGCTGGTCACAGACTTTAGCTAATTGTGGTCTGTTTGTTTGTTTTTTTTCCCAGTGTTTCAAGAGAGACTTAATAGAATCAATTTGCAATACTTGAAATGTATTTGCATGCCGTAAAATAAAAAAGAAAAAAGAAAAAAAGAAATATCCGCTTAAACTTGTTTTGTTTTCATCTTATTGTGGTGTTGGGGCAGGAAAATATGTATTTTTATATATGGGGCCAGGGAAAATATTAAGCAGATGTGTTTTTATGTGGTACTCCAGAGGTTTAGGAATGCGGGTAAAGGCACTGTCAGACTCCACTTTCATTGCTTGCTTTCTCGGCTTCCATTGTGATGTGGGGGGGTGGGGGGAGAGGGAAATATTGGAATGCCTGGGAGGGTGAAAGTGAGCTGATGGAGAAGAGAAGACAAAGTTTTCTTCAGTTTTCTTTGAAGCTGATAACAACTCAAGGTCGACCGTCGTGGCATAGCAGGAGGATGGCACCATCGGACGCTGCACCCCACATGACCCCTGGAGGGAATGTGGATTGGATAATTTTTGCTGGACGGTTGGGGGGAAGGATTTGGGGGATGCTTTCTATATGTCATTTTCGCGCCTTTTGCCTTAGACCTTGCTTTTCTTTGGTTGCATTCAGTTCATACTCAGTAAAAGTACCTTTCTCTATGAAAATGGAGTCGGGATTTTTCTTTCTGGAGTATTGAAAGCCTGACATTAAGCAAAGGTCTGCTTTTAACAGCCATCCCAGAAAACCTACCATGTGGGCTGAGCAAATAATGTCTGACCAAAACAGCAACCAGAAACAGATGGGAGCGGCCGGATCAGCAACTCCATCATCGTACCCTGCCTGGGAGGCATCGGACCGGATGGCTAATTTACAGCTGGAGGAAAAGTCAGAAAGAGCCAAATGGTCGCTGGGCGTGGGGAGGTTACCGGAGCTGAAGAAGACCCCCCAAGGAATAACAACTACCAGACCCCGAGGGGGAGAAGCTGCCTGGCTGCAAGAGCAAAAAGAAAATCTTATGCTCGCACAAGCCCTGCAACTATTGAGAGAGGCGGAGGAGAGCCGTAAAGCCCGGGAAAGGTATGCATGCCCAGCCAGGAGGGAGGATGAACACCCCAGGGGTGGAATGGAGGCTGCTGTTTGTGTGGAAGAGAGACCCCAAGCCGGGGAAGAGACAGCGCAGGCCTCCGGAGCTCAAGCGGCTACTGCAGCCCAGAGGCCCCCGGCGGGACAGGCACCGCCACAGAGACAAAGCAAGCCCCAAATTCCCGTGCTATCAGAAAGATATGGGGGAGACCCGAAGAAGCTGGGAGTTTTTCTAACCCGAGTGTGGAACCACATGCAGGACTGGGGGGAGGATTTCCTCTCAGATGCCGCACGCGTGAGGTGCGTTACCAGGGCCCTGGAGGGGGTAGCAGGTGAGTGGATGGTGGGACTCCACAATGAAAATTCCCCCTTGCTGAGGAATTATGATCAATTCATGGCAGCTCTCAAAACACGTTTTGAGGACCCGTTAGCCGAGCGAAGGGCGAGAATTAGAATGAAGGCCATTCACCAGGGGCGGAGATCGGTGGCGGAGTACACCCAGGAGTTCCGTGCGTTGACACCCTACATGAGAAGTTGGCCAGAAGTGGCCCTGGTGAACTTCTATACAGATGGGCTAAATGAGGATGTCTACAAGGATTGCTGCTCCCGAGGGGCCCCTAGGGATCTGCAGAGCTGGTATGTGTTGGCCGCGGATGTGGAGATCGACTTGGCCCGATATCGTTTCCGCGGTGGGCGCACCTGGAATCAACCACCCCCCACATTCCACAAGGGGGCGCCAAAGGCCACAATGGAGACGGCGGGATCAAAACCAAAATCCTCCGCGTGTTTCAAATGTGGGAAGGAGGGCCACGGAGCCGCTGAGTGCTTCTCCAAGTCTGGACCCAAGGCGATCTCTACTGGAGGAAAGAGAGCCAATAAAGCACCCGCGAGAGCCCGCGAAACCGCCCACCACCCTCCGACCAATGGGCTTCTCTCACTAATTCCATGGTAGAACAATACCTTAGATGTTACATAAACTATCAGGAAGATAACTGCGCAGATTTGCTGCCGTTTGCAGAGGTTGCCTATAATTTTTTTAAAAAAATTTGATTTATATGCCGCCCTTCCCCGGAGACTCAGGGCGGCTTACAATGCGCTAAGCAATAGCCTTCATACTTTTGTATATTTACTCAAAGTCAGCTTATTGCCCCCACAGACTGGGTCCTCAATTTACCTACCTTAGAAAGGATGGAAGGCTGAGTCAACCTTGAGCCTGGGGAGATTCGAACTTACAGTAATTGCAGACAGCTGGTGTTTAATTACAATGCTTTAGTCTGCTGAGCTACCAGGCTCCTATAATAACTCTATACATAGCAGTACTGGGTTTATTCCCGTTAAAGTAGCCTCCAGCCAAGATTTTGTACCCATTCCGGAGTTGCCTTAGGAAAACCCACAGATACCCTCTTCGGCTGAGTGGATTGAACATTTACGTGGTACTTGGTCAGTAACACGCAAGGCCCTGGACGCGGCCCACCAAGCTGATAAGAAAAGACTTCCTAGTTGGGATTATAAAGTAGGAGATAAAGTTTTCCTTTCCACCAAGTACTTGCAAACTACCCAAAAGTCGAAAAAACTTGGGCCCAAGTACGTGGGTTCTTTTCCTATAGTCCGTATAGTTAACCCAGTTACGGTGCAATTGGAGTTATCCAAAAACTTGCGAAGGACTCATCCGGTATTTCATGTCAGTCTGCTGAAACCTGAGCATTCGTCCCCTTTGTGTCCGGGCCAAGAACTTCCCCCTGTCCCTATGCTAATTGAAGGAGAACAGCATTTTGAAGTATTGGATTCTAGAAAACATCGGGGTAAGGTGCAGTATTTGGTGGCCTGGAAATATTTCCTTTGGCTCAAGCTGAGTCCTTCGGGAGAAGGGCGGTATAAAAATTAAACAAGCGTGATGTTTGGGCTCCAAAACAACTGAAATTGTTTCATTCCAAATATCCCGATAAACCTTGATCGTGATGCTATTGTTATGGTCCTGGTTCTGTAATTATCTTTTTTTCTTTTATCCTGACCTCCTCGTAGGAATAATGTCTCTTCTGCAGGAGGGCCGAACGTCAGCCTCTGCTTTCATTGCTTACTTGCTTGGCTGCCATTGTAACGGGGGGGAAGAGGGAACTATTGGGATACCTGGGAGAGGGGAAGCGAGCTGGTGGAGAAGAGAGGAGAAAATTTTCTTCAGCGTTTTCTTTGAACAACTCAAGGTCGACCGTCATGGCATAGCAGGAGGATGGCACCATCGGACGCTGTACCCCACATGAACCCTGGAGGGAATGTGGATTTTCGCTGGACGGCTGGGGGGAAGGATTTTGGGGATGCTTTCTATATGTACTTTTCGCGCCGTTTGCTTCAGATCTTGCTTTTCTTTGGTTACATTCAGTTCATACTCAGTAAAAGTACCTTTCTCTATGAAAATGGGAGTCGGGATTTTTCTTTCTGGAGTATTGAAAGGAGGCACGCCTGACAGGCAAGTGAAGTGGCCGACCAGAATTCATAGATGGTTTTGTGTTAGTGCAACAACCTTGCGCTAAAAATGCGGGATGAAAATTTATCAAAGCCCATTTTTTCCGATTCCCAAAGATCAAGAATTTTAAAGCCCCACATTGGGATGGGATACTAAGTCTATGGTGGTTTTGATGGAAGGAATGGTTTAAGGAACCATGTTGAGACGGGCAATTAATACGTATGGTTGCAAAGCTTTGAGTTCGTTGACCTGCTTGAGTGTAGAATAAGAGACAACTGGTGGAGCTGAATCCAGGTAAAAAATCCCTGAATTTTTGAGTTGGTCCACATTTCTTGCATGCTCAAGGAAGAATAGGATCCACCGTTGGCCAACATGTTCGAACTTGCCATCACTCAAGGAATGACAAGGCACGGCCACCGATATGCCCCCAAAAGATCCTCTTCCATTCTCGGCACCCTCCCCGTGCAACGGCTGGATCCCCTTCTCTCCTCTCCTTAGCAAAATGAGACCCAACTGCACCTTCCAGATGTGGTTATGCTGCCACCTCTGGAATACTCTGCTTTGCAGCGGGCGGCTGCTGGGAGTTGTAGTTTAGCAACACTGGAAGGCTGCGCCGCCTTTCTGGATTGCAAGAGAAGTTGGTTGCTTTAATAGTAACAGTAAGAGAGTTGGAAGGGAACTTGGAGGTCATCTAGTCCAACCCCCTGCTCGTGCGGGTCTCATAGTTGCAAATATTATTAACGTGGCTTTGGGGCTCAACGTCAATCGTTTCCTGTATAGAACAACGATTGGGCATGAAATAAAACAAATCCAGCCTGCTGCTGGGGAGTTTTGTTATTGTTTTGCTCTTGGCAAACAGGCTTAAGGCTGAGCGACTAGGCCTGAATCACCATAGCAACCAGCTTATTTATTGATGGAGTCCCCTTTCCCGCCGGCAGGGGGCCGAGCGGGCGTTTTCTTGCCTTTCCCCCTCCCACCGAGCGACGCGTGCGCACTTCCGGTTCTCAAGCGACCGTTGCGGGGCCAAAGAGTGGAAAGGGGTGCGAAAGCCAGCCAAATGGAAAGGTTCACCGTTCAACAGACGTCCCGAGGCTTTCCCCCGTGGGGAACGAAGAAGAAGCGGAGCGAACGGGGACGTTTGCGGCCTTTCTTCCCCCTTAGGAGCGGCTGCAACCGGCCCAGAAACCCCCGTTGGCTGCTGAATGGCAGAAAAATAATGGGAAGGGAGGGAAGAAAAGACGGAGGTGTCCATTAAAAAGCCACGCGTGGATCAACCCACGTTAAATGGTTGATTTTCTTTTTGGGGAGTGGGTGGGTGGAGGTTTCAAAAAAAAAAAAAGGAACCGGAAGTGGTGCAGTGCGAGCGAGATCTTTTTTTTTTTTTACCTCTATGGCCTGGGCCGGCCTCGCCTTCCTTTCTGCCCCGCCCCTTTTTCCCAGCTTCCTTTGCGCGTCTTCCTTGACGTCGGTTGGAGGGGGGGGAAGAGAGAGAGAGAGAGAGAAAGAAAGAAAGAAAGAAAGAAAGAAAGAAAGAAAGAAAGAAAGAAGCCGCCCCTCGGAGGGTGAGGAATTGGGGAGGGGGGGCTGGGCTGCCCCACGGGGGGGGAGGGGCGTGTTGGAAGGGAGGGGGCGCCTCCCCCATAGGGCTGGGAAGGGGGGGCTGGTCTACCCTGCAGGGAGGGTGTTGGAAAAATGGGGGGGGTGGGCTGACCCAAAGAGAAGAGATGGGAAAGAGGGGAGGGGGCTCATCCTCAAAAGGGGGGCTGGGAAAGAGGGGGCGCCTACCCCATGGGGTTGGGATGGGGGGGTGGTCTACCCCGCTGGGAGGGTGTTGGAAAAAGTGGGGAGGGGGAGCTGAGTTGACCCAAAGGGAAGAGATGGGAAAGGGAGGGGGGTCTGGAATTCCTTAGGGAGGGGGGCTAGAAGGGAGGAGGCTGGGAAAGAGGGGGCGCCTACCCCATAGGGCTGGGAAGGGGGGGGGACTGGTCTACCCCACAGGGAGGGTGTTGGAAAAAGTGGGGAGGAAGAGCTGGGTTGACCCAAAGAGATCGGAAAGGGAGTGGGGCTGGAATTCCTTAGGGAGGGGAGCTAGAAGGGAAGGGGCTGGGAAAGAGGGAGGGTCTACCCCTTTAGGGCTGGGAAGGTGGGGGCTGTTCTACCCCACAGGGAGGGTGTTGGAACAAAGGGGGAAGGGGGCTGGGCTGCCCCAAAAGAAAGAGATGGGAAAGGGGGGGCTGGGCTGCCCTGCAGGGAGGGTGTTGGAACAAAGGGAGCTGAGAAGGGGGGGGCCGGCTGAACTGACCCAAAGGGAACAGATGGGAAAGGGAGGGTGGGCTCATCCTCAGGCAGGGGGCTGGAAGGTAGGGGGCTGGGAAGAAGGGCCTAGTCTGCCCTGCAGGGAGGGTTTTTGGAAAAATTGGGGGGGTGGGCTAGGCTGACCTAAAGGAAAGAGATGGGAAAGGGGGGGTGGGCTATTCTTCAGGGAGGGGGCTGAGAAGGGGGGGGCACCTACCCCATAGGGCTGGGAACGGGGTGCTGGTCTGCCCCACAGGGAGGGTGTAGAAAAGGAAGGGATTCAGGAGGGGGCTGGCCTCCTCTGCAAGGAGGGTGTTGGGATCTGGCCTGCCCCACAAGCAGGAGCTGGGAAAGGAAGGGTTAGCCTTCCCTACAGGGAGAATGCTGGAAAGGAAGGGTGGGGGAAGGGGATGCTTACCCCATAGAGCGGGGAAGGGAAGACTGGTCTGCCCTAGAGTAAAGGGATATGAATGGAGGCTGGGAAAGGGGGGCTGTGTCTACCCTATAGATTTGGGAAAGGAGACTGGCCTGCCCCACAGGGAGAGTGTTAAAAAGTAGTGGGGTTCCAAAGGGGCTGGCCTGCCCCACAGGAAGAAGGGCAAGGGGGTACCTGCCCCACAGAGCTGGGAAGCTGGTCTGCCCTGCAGGGAGGGTGTTGGAAAGCAGGACGCCGGCTTGCCCCACAGGAAAGGGGAGATCTGGCTTGCACGTAGGAAAGGGGGTTAAGGCAGATTAAGGGAAGAAACAAGTTAACCTTCCCAAAGGAGATTGATTGACCAATCAGTCAATCAATCAATCAGAATAGAGCTAGAAGGGACCTTGGAGGTCTTCTAGTCCAACCCCAAGCAGACAGTTTCAAACAGGTGACTGTCCTGTCTCCTCCCTCCCTCCCTCCCTCCCTCCCTCCCTCCCTCTCTCTCTCTCTCTCTCTCTCTCTCTCTGTCTTTCTGTCTTTCTGTCTTTCTGTCTTTCTGTCTTTTTTTCTTTCTTTAAAAAAAGAGCAGTTTTAGCTTCAGGCCAGCTCAGCCTGTTAATCCCAGCATCCAGCAGAATTCCTCGGATGGGCTTCTCTCTTCTCCAAGCTGCTCCGGAAATCCTCCTAAAAGCCCCCTAAGCCGGAGTTCAGATGCAAAGTGCCCTGCTTTCGCCCCCTCACCCCCCCCCCCCAAAATCCCTCAGCATCACCAGGAAAAAAATAAAGTCTTTTCTTCTTGGCCCACAATTCGTAGCCCCAGAGAAATATCTTTTTTTTTAAAAAAACTTTTTTTTAACAACTGAACTGCCAGATGGCTTTTAAAATTCCTGCTGGAAAATCCAGAACCTGCTGAGAGGATAAAGAGGGGGATTAAGGAGGGGGGGGGAGATACTAATGTCCCTTTTTGCTGGTGCCGCTGTCTCATTCGTATCTCTATATTTGACCATTTTTAGATGGGTGTGTGTGGAATTAAAAATAGCAATTCTGTTAAGCAGGAGAGGGCGTAGTGCTAGTATTAATCCACTGGCTGGATCGGGGCTGATGTGAAGAATTCCCTGTCGGCATCGAACATATAATTTTGTGTTGTAGGGAGGTAGAAGTCGTACCGGTCCCAGAGGTTCCCAAGCTGTTTTGCAGTCTGCAGTTGTTTTTCCCCCGTTTGTCGTTGACTTGATTTTCTCTCTCGGTGACGGACGGGAACGCGGTACGGTGGCAGCAAGGACAGAGGCTCCGTTCTCGCGCAGCCCTTCGGCTTCCCTCTGACTTTCTCTTGTTTCCTTTCGCAGCCGCCCCCCCCAACCCCCACGATGACCACCCTGGACGATAAGCTGCTGGGGGAGAAACTCCAGTACTACTACAGCAGCAGTGATGAGGAGGATAGCGAGAAGGACGACAACGAGGGATCTGCCGCTGCCCATGATGCCGCTGTGACGGAAGAGGTGGCGCTCAGCGCTGATGGCAGTGCCATAAACACAGGTACCACCTTCCTTTGGAGCACATGCATGTGCGTGCACTGGTGCACCGGAAACCCAAAAACCAGCTGGTAGGCGTGCTTACATCTGGGCCCCAAAAATGGCCTGAAAACAGCCCCCAAAATGGCCCCAAAATTTCCTGAAACAGCCCCGAAAATGGTCCAAAAAATGGCCTGAAAACAGCCCAAAAAAGGCCCCCAAAATTGCCTGAAAAAACAGCCTAAATTCGGCTCCGAAAATGGCCTGAAAGCGGCCCCAAAAAACGGCCTGAAAACAGCCTGAAAAACAGCCCCAAAAATTGCCTGAAAAAAAACAGCCTAAATTCTGGCCCAAAAATGGCCTGAAAGTGGCCCCAAAAAACCAGCCCAAAAAATTGCCTGAAAAAACAGCCTAAATTCGGCCCCGAAAATGACCTGAAAGTGGCCCAAAAAAACGGCCTGAAAACAGCCTGAAAAACAGCCCCCAAAATTGCCTGAAAAAACAGCCTAAATTCGGCCCCGAATTGTATACATTTTAATACAAATAAAACTAGTAGAATTAATCATAGTTATTACATTCAATCAACTTATGTATTTCTAATAATGATACAGATTCAGAGCATCTGAATTTTTATTACCTGATGCAACGGGCATAAGTGTGGAAAACGGAGTTTTTTCCCCAATGTTGAATGGTCACTAAATGAACCATTGTAAGTCGAGGACTACCTGCAAATATTTCAATTTTTTCAGGGTTTCATTTCAGTCTTTTAAGAGATAGCCTCCACCTCCCCCTTTCCCCCCCATATTTATTGGGCCTCTGTTACCCCGTGTCCCGAATTTTTTTTTAAAAAAAATGTTCGAAAAGATTTGAATACAGCACAATTTCCAATCGTCATTTGCCCCCCTTTAAAACTTATTTTTTTTCATTTAAAATATTTAAATATTAATTTAAATATTAATATTTTTTGACTTGAGACTTATTTTATCAATGGCTAGCTGACAAAAACTAGAAACAAATATATAAGGATCAATGATATAAGGAAGATACATTAACTTGGTTAAACAAATATTATGAGGCCTGGAAGCCATCTTGGGCATTGGATCTTCAGGCCTGCCATTATGATGATGATTATCTATATATATAAAAGCGAAATACCACTCACACATCATCACAAAATCTCCAGAACCGTAAAGCCTACAAACTTGACATTTGCCATGTATGTTCCTCTTGGCTTCTATGTGCTCACCAAGAAAGGATTTTTCGAAATGACCATCAGAGCGTTAGTATTTCCTATATTATTATTAACACGCTCTGATGCTAAGGAGTTCTACTCCCCCTCCCCACCTGAAAAGAAATCTGTTCCAAATGCAAAACACCAGCAGAGGAGAGGAGTTTCAGTTTTACTTTCACAGCAGCAAGCAGGGGATAGGATAGGGGAGGCTTCTGTGGGCAAGGCTGAGGGAGAGAAGGGGATAGGATAGGAGACGTTTCTATGGGGCAAGGCTGAGGGAAAGAAGGAGGATAGGGGAGGCTTCTGTGGGGCAAGGCTGAGGGAGAGAAGGGGGATAGGAGACATTTCTGTGGGGCAAGGCTGAGGGAAAGAAGGGGGATAGGATAGGAGACATTTCTGTGGGGCAAGCCTGAGGGAGAGAAGGGGGATAGGATAGGGGAGGCTTTTGTGGGGCAAGCCTGAGGGAGAGATGGGGAGAGGAGAGGCCGATCGTAACTAATTAATTTTCAAGCTGTAAGTATTGATTTATCAAGCCCAATAACATAATTTCATAGCAGAGCACGGGTATCCAGCTAGTTATTAATATAATTAATATTAATGCAAGGAATATTGTGGTAAACACTTTGGTTATTATTTGCTAAAATGATCTGTACCCGAACAACACCCTGTTCCATTGAAATTGGAATTTTTGTACGTTATAAAATTAAATTAAAAACTTAGTACCAAAACAGCAACAACAACCAATTCCTCACTGTAATTGGGGGCATCGGGTGGTCCTTTTTTTTAAAAAAAAAATGGAGATTGATTGAGTGATGGGACGGGGTTTTTTCCCTCAGGCCCTAAAGGTGTGATCAACGACTGGAGAAGGTTCAAACAGCTGGAAACGGAGCAGAGGGAGGAGCAGTGCCGGGAGATGCAGAGGCTGATCAAAAAACTCTCCATGACCTGCCAGTCACACCTGGATGAAGAGAAAGACAAGCAGAAGCAGAAGGAGTTGCAAGAGAAGCTGAACGACAAGGTATTAATTCTCCCGGCGGATCTCGGATTGATTTTTTTCCGACATTGGCAAGCAGAGAAATGTGAGAGAAATGTATTTTATTTGTACAATTTATTGAGCTTTGCCATCTAGCCACACGGTAACTCTGGCTGGCTTACAAGATTCAAATCCCCACCGGCAGCCCTGCGTCTCACACCTTTCGTTGTGCGTTTTAACAATCCAGAGGCTTGTATCTCTCAGAATTCTCCAAAGGCAGAAATCAGGTGGCTGACTTGATTCTAGGCCAGATCTTGGTCTTCCTCCAAAGGACCCACCTGAGAAGGTTGGCTAGGTGAGAATAGAGAGGGTTTTGCTAGGGTTCACCAAGGGTTCTCACACACGTTCCAATCTTTTGAGTTTCAGGTATGAAGGCAAAACTTTCATAGAGGCAACCAAGGGAGAGAGAGAGATTAGGTAGGTAGGTAGGTAGGTAGGTAGGTAGAGCTTAGAAATATAGGTAGGTAGGTAGATGGATGGATGGATGGATAGATAGATAGATAGGTAGATGATAGAGAGAGATTTTAGAAATTGAGAGAGTGAGTTTAGAAAGATAGGTAGGTAGGTAGGTAGGTAGGTAGGTAGGTAGGTAGATAGATAGATAGATAGATAGATAGATAGATAGATAGATAGATAGATAGATAGATAGATAATAGGTAGGTAGGTAGGTAGGTAGGTAGGTAGGTAGGTAGGTAGGTAGATAGATAGATAGATAGATAGATAGATAGATAGATAATAGGTAGGTAGGTAGGTAGGTAGATGGATGGGTGATAGGTAGTTAGATAGATAGATAGAGAGAGAGAGAGAGAGAGAGAGAGAGAGAGAGAGAGAGAGAGAGAGAGAGAGAGATAGATAGATAGATAGATAGATAGAGTTTAGAAATAGAGATAGGAAGATAGATATAGGTAGGTAGAAGATAAAGTTTAGAAATTGAGAGAGAGAGTTTAGAAAGAGAGGTAGATAGATAGATAGATGATAGATAGATAGATAGATAGATAGATAGATAGATAGATAGATAGATAGATAGATAGATAGAAGAGAGAGATATATAGCAGATAGGTAGGTAGATAGAGTTTAGAAATAGAGAGAGATAGTTTATAGATAGACAGACAGACGGGAACTGGATATGTCTTAACAGAAGAAGAAGAGACGAATTAGGGGTGAAATGATAGCTGCATTCCAGTAGGTGAGTGGCTGCCACAGAGAATCAAAATCAGAATAGAGCTGGAAGAGACCTTGGAGGTCTTCTACTCCAACACCCTCCTCAAGCAGGAGACCCTCTACCCTTTCAGACAAATGGCCGTCCAGTCTCTTTTTTAAAAACCTCCCACAACTCCTGGTGGCAAGAATGGACCTTGACTCTCTGGGAAAGGAATGTTGTTATGACTATATATCAAACTCTGGCTCCATACAATCCCCCCTCCCAGTTTCCCAGAGCGGTCAGTGTGCCAGGCCTGAAGGCCCAATGCGAAAGATGGCTTCCAGGCCTGACACAGGCAGGATCCTCTCCCTCCCTCCCCCGGCCTCCTCCCTCCCCATTAAAAGCTGTGGCCTCTTTCTTCCTCTCCCTCCCTCCCTTCCACCCCCCCCCCAGCTCGCACTGCACCAGGAAGCGGACGACGAGGCGTTCCTGCAGCAATACCGCAAGCAGCGCATGGAGGAAATGCGCCGCCAGCTGCACCCGGGCCAACAGTTCAAGCAGGTCTTTGAGATCCAGAGCGCCGAGGCCTTCTTGGAGACGGTGGACCAAGGCAACAAGAAAACCCTGGTCATGATCCACATCTACGAGGACCACATCCCCGGGGCCGAAGCCCTGGACGGCTGCATGCTCTGCCTGGCCGCCGAGTACCCCACGGTGAAATTCTGCCGGGTGCGCAGCTCCCTGATCGGCACCAGCTCCCGCTTCACCAGCAACGCCCTACCGGCCCTGCTGGTTTACAAGGGCGGGGAGCTGATCGGCAACTTCATCCGCCTCACCGACCAGCTGGGCCAAGACTTCTTCGCTGCGGACTTGGAGGCTTTCCTGCAGGAGTTCAGCCTGCTGCCGGAGAAAGACGTGGTGCTCTACACCACCTCCATTTGCAACGCTGCCTCGTGCTACGACGAGGAGAGCGACTTGGAGATCGACTGAGAGCCAGAGCCACGGGGTCCCGGGTCCCGTTTGCCCCCCTCCCCAAGGGCCCCTGGCTGGCTTGAAAAGGGTAGTAGTCATTCACCCTAGACCCATCAGGCAGGTCTGCAACTTATGTGGCTGCTCTTTCGGCGGTGGCCTCTGAGCCCTGCTCTCCTCCTCCTCCTCCTCCTCCTCCTCCTCCTCCTCCTCCTCCATGGGCAACTGCATAGATTCAGAAATAGGTCTTTTTAGTTTGGAGTCCTGTCACTGCAACCACCCCCAGAGCGGGGACGGGGGGGCGCGTGTGGGTCAGCCCCACCGTTTGCTTGGAGAGAGGGAGCCTCTCGTCCTTTGCTTCAAACCTGACTCGCGATCGGCAGGGCGCGGATGTCTCTGGAGTTGCTTGGGGTGGGGGGCCACTCCTAGCCTGGTTACCTACTTTCCGTCCCATGAAAAATTTTGGAACCAACGGTCTCCCTCCCTCCCTCCCTCCCTCTCTCCTCTTCTTCTTCTTTCTTCTTCTTTCTTCTTCTTCTTCTTCTTCTTCTTCTTCTTCTTCTTCTTCTTCTTCTTCTTCTTCTTCTTCTTCTTCTTCTTCTTCTTCTTCTCTCTCTCTCTCTCTCTCTCTCTCTCTCTCTCTCTGTGTCTCCCTCTCCCTCCCTCACTCTCTGGTCATGGCTGTCTCGGAGTGTCTGTGTCGCCCTCTCTCCCACCAATCGTGCAGATTGACTGTTGAGAAGACTTCTTCATGCCTAGCAAAACTTTACCATGTTTTCGTAACGCAATAAAAGATTCAAATCCGAAGCTTTTCTAATGGAGTGTATAATTGCTTGATCAAACCGAGGTGGGAAAAATGGCCATCCTGGGCAAGGTCCTTGTGTGTGTGTGTGTGTGTGTGTGTGTGTGTGTGTGTGTGTGTCGGGGGGGGTGAAATGCTGCCACTTCGGACCGATTCCCTCGAACCGGTCGGGGGGGAAAAAATTGCTAAAGGTTCGGGCGAACCTTTATTTCCGACGATCAGCTGTACCGCGCGATTTAGATTTCTCTAGAAAGCAAGAAATCCGGCTTTCCCCCCCCCCCCCTTTCTCTTGCTGTTCTACGTGCCAGGAAAGGCTTCTTAATTCTGCTTTTTCAGCGCTGCTGGGGAAAAAGTGCGTATTTGGCACATAAATGCCCGAAGCGAATCGGTAGCAGACTTCAGAGCTTCACCCCGTGTGTATTTGTGTGTCTTATTAAAGCTTTGGGGCCATGGGGAAAAAAAGTGGCACCCAAAAGCCTTTCTCTTATGTCAGTTGAGAGGGGGAGTTTTTGAGGCTGGAGGGAGCTGGAGATGATGCAACCCCACATTCCTAGCCTATTTAGGAGGAAGTTTGGAAGCCGCTACTGATTTCTCTTTGGATTATCATAACACGGGGGAAAAAACAACTCTAGGCCACTAAATGCCACCACCCCCCCCACACCCCTCCGGGCTTCAGCCGGTTTAAAAGCAGTGGGGAGGTGGAGAATGGGTGATTGAACTATCAGGCAGGGGCAGAGATTGGCATCAGTCAACCCAGATAGGCTTGGTCTAGCTCAGGGGTCTGCCACCTTAAACACTCAGAAGAGCCATTTGGACCCGTTTCCCACAGAAAAGAAAACACCGGGAGCCACAAAACCTGGGCCAAACTCCATGTCACTCACTTCCACCAGTCATATGACCTTCCCCCTAGCCACGCCTATCCAGCCGGTCATTAAGGGCACAGAACCGGTTGTTTAAAAAGTACCGGGAACCACAAAACCCTTTCGATCTATCTCCCTCCCTCCCTCTTTCTCCCCCCCCTTCCTCCCCCCGCCCCCCGGCTCTGTATCTCTCTGTCATGGCTGCTTCTCCATCCCCTGCCATCACCCTTACCTTCTCAGGCCAGGCGAGGAGCGACTGGGAAGGAAGGGTGATGGGCGTGGCCAGCCAGTGGTGAGATCCCCCGACGGAGCCACATGCGGCTCCGGAGCCCCAGGTTGCCGACACCCAGTCTAGCTCGATAAGAATTGGAAGGGATCTTGGAGGTCTTCTAGGCAGGAGACCCTATATACCATTTCAGACAAATGACCATCCAGTCTCTTCTTAAAAGCCTCCAGTGTTGGAGCTCCCACGATTTCTGGTGGCCAGCTGTTCCACTGGCTGACGGTTCTCACCCTTAGGAAATTTCTCCTTCGTTCTAAGTTGCTTCTTTAAATAGAGAATGTGTCACATTGCAACACTTGGGTTGCAAGGCTCCTTCCAAACAATGCGTTAAGCAACTATTGCTTAATGCGTTGTAAGCCGCCCTGAGTCTCCGGAGAAGGGCGACATATAAATCAAATAAAAAAATAAACCAGGGGCTTCTGGTGAAAAAAGCATCTTGTAACCTTTCAGGAATTGTTAGTGATGTCTTCGCTTGGTGGTTTTCTTGGGGACGTTTCATGACCCAACTTGGTAGCGTTATCAGTGTTAGTGCTGATGATGCTTTCTCCCATTCCCTCCCTCCTAGCACTGATGATGTTACCTAGTTGGTTAATGAAACATCAAGAAAACCCACCAAGCTCAGAGAGTATTAAGGACTCCACAGTCGTCATCCTCCTCCTCCTCCATCCCCATTCCCTTCTAACACTGATGACATTACCTAGTTCGGTCATGAAACGTCGACAAGAAAACCCGCCAAGCTCAGAGAGCAGCAAGGACCCCCACAGTCTCCTCCTCCTCCTCTCTTTCTCCTTCATTCCTCCTCCTCCTCCACACCCCACTACTTTTTAGCACTGATGATGTTCCCTAGTTGGATCACAAAACGTCGACAAGAAAACCCGCCGAGCTCGGAGAAGCACCAAGGACCTTTCATTTCAATCCCGAGCTACAAATAGTTTCCTTTCTCGCGTCCCTCAGTTCTGGCCACCATGCAGCCACAGAGGAAATCCAGGCCTCCCTCCCTACACTGCCTACTACACCCTTTCTGGCGGAACCCATAAAGCTGGTGGCTGGGCAGCCAGATTTCCTCTTGGTGAAACCAGGCGACATTTGGGACTCAATCCAGAGAGGAGAAACGTGACACAGGAGCCATTTCGGAGCAAGGCACAAAACGTCGATTTCGCTGAATGCGAAATCGACGTTTTTCCCAACCTCTCTGCTTCGTGTTTATCCATGATTTACGATTCCTACAATGCCAGGAAGCAGAACCTTCTTATGCAGGAATCCGTCTGCCCGGAGCTTCCTCTGGGGGTCAGGCCCGGAGGGCGTGCTGTGAAGAGCGGATGGGCCCTTTCAAGGAACACTGGTGACTCAGGCAGTAAACATTAGTTTATATGCTTGGGTTTACTCAGGCAATAAATATTAGTTTACGTCCTTTTAGCATGACATTAAGCCTACCAGCTGCTCGGACAAAGCCCTGGAGCCTCAGAGCCTAGGATGCAGCAGCCTTCCCCAGCTGTTGCACCCTCCAGATGGGTTATATCCTCCCTCCTCCCCAGCCAGGGTGCTGAGTGGGGGATGATGGGAGCGGAAAGGTAGCATCCCCCGGAGAGCCTCAGGTAGACACACCTGCGCCCGGAGGAAAGGTTGTTTGTCATGGGGTTGAGAAATCCCATCAGGTTCGGTTTGGTTTTTCGGAATCCGAGGGTATAATTTCTGTCCGCCCCACCCTAGAGAGGAAGAGGCCACCCACGCGAGTGAGTTTTGCACACACATGCAGAGAGAGAGAGAGAGAGAGAGAGGCCCTTTTGTTGAAATTTCAGGAAGCTTTTTTTTTTCCGTCATCTTCTTCTACCACCGAGAAAAAAGAACACAAGGATTGAACCAGGGGGGCTGGTAGTGATAAAATTTAAATTTAAAGAGAATAGAGTGAAGATGAAATAGGTGCTGAGTGATTATATGTTATAGTTTGCTTTTGTCTTTCTTTCCTTTCTCCGTTCCTCTCTTTTTTCTTTTCTTTCTTTCTTTTTCTTTCTTCCCTCTGTCCCTCCCTTCCTTCATTTCTTTCCTTTCTTTCTCTTTCCTGTCTCCATTCCTCCCTTTTCCTTTCTTTCTTTCCTTCTTTTTCTTTTTCTTTCTTTCCTTCTTTCTTTCTTTCCTCTCTCCATTCCTCCCTTTCTTTTTTCTTTTCTCTTTCTTTTTCTTTCTTTCTTCCCTTTCTACCTGCCTTTCTTTCCTTTCTCTTTCTTTCTTCCCTCTCTTCCTCCCTCCCTCTTTTCCTTTCTTCCTTCCTTCCTTTCCTTTCTTTTCTCTGCATTCCTTCCTTCCTTCCTTCTATTCTATTCTATTCTATTCTATTCTATTCTATTCTATTCTATTCTATTCTATTCTATTCTATTCTACTCTATTCTACTCTACTCTACTCCACTCCACTCCACTCCACTCCACTCCACTCCACTCCATTCCATTCCTATTCATTTCTTTTCTATTCTCTACTCTACTCTACATTCTATTCTGTTCTGTTCTGTTCTGTTCTGTTCTGTTCTGTTCTATTCTTATTCCATCCCATCCCATCCCATCCCATCCCATCCCATCCCATCCCATCCCTATTCTATTCTATTCTATTCTATTCTATTCTATTCTATTCTATTCTATTCTATTCCATTCCATTCCATTCCATTCCATTCCATTCCATTCCTTCTCTTTTCTTTTCTATTCTAGTCTAGTCTAGTCTAGTCTAGTCTAGTCTAGTCTAGTCTACTCTACTCTACTCTACTCTACTCTACTCTACTCTACTCTACTCTATTCCTATTCCTATTCCTATTCCTATTCCTATTCCTATTCCTATTCCTATTCTTTCTATTTCTTTTTGTTTCTATTCTTCCCTATCCCTATCCCATTCTATTTTTACCCCCATCACATCTCTCCTTCCCTGGTCCTCATTCCAGATAAGCACCCTGAAAAGAGCAGCGATGGGTCAAGAGATAGTGGAGGGGGCAGCCTCTTTGCCACAGGCATCCAACTCCTAATAAAGGGAGACCGCTTCTGATCTCACGCTCAGACGCCCCAGCTCTCAAATGCTGGAAAACCAGCTTCAGGTTTAAAGAGGGTTTTGGTGCCAACGTTGCAGAACGAGGCCCTCCAAGAGCATCTGGATCCCAGCACCTTCTCCAGGTGATGCAGGTAATCATATCTCCCCCTACCTGGAGAAGAAGGAATGCCAATTTATCTTTACTTTACCACTCAGCAAATCAGGTTTTCCGCTTTATTTTGAACATCTCCTTTTTTCCCCCCCATGCTTGTCGGTTTTTCTCCTGGTCTCTGGCACAAAGGGCACAAACCTGCACGAATAACTTTGAAAGCAGAGGCGGAGGTGGTCCCCAAACTCTCACCTAGAGCAGGTTTGGTCCCCTCCAGTTCCTGTTTGCAGACGTTCCTGGGGGCTCCTACGACAGGCACAGATAAAAGAGGGCAGGGAGGGAGCTGAAGACCACCAAGGAGATTGGCCAGAGATGGATTCCTTCCGCTCCGTTAAGCTGGTGGTCCCAAAAGTGGTTTCCCCCCCCCCCCAAGAAGCAACTGGACATTCTGTTTTGTTTTGTTTTTTAAATTAGATTTATATGCCGCCCTTCTCCGGAGACTCAGGGTGGTTTACAAGGCGTTAAGCAACTGGACTGGATGGTGGGGAATGGGAGGATTGATTGTCTTTGCTGGTGATTTGGGAGAAACAAAACAGCCACTTCAAAAACGCATGGCTCGACATAGGAGAACAAACCCATCAGGACCAGATTCAGCGGTCCGTCCGCATTTAACACTCTTTTGAAGGCAGCAAAGTCCACATTTTGGACAGAGAGGTTTGAAAGAGGGGTCCAAAGGGCCGTGTATGTCAAAGCTGAACCGCCCTCTCTCAACAGAGAAGAAGGGATACGACCATCTATCTCCAACCTACAACACGGTCCCTTCAGCAGTTCCACACCCATTTGCACCACTCAGGTGGACCCTGAGGACACAGATAAACCTCCAACGACTCTCTAAAAGGACGCAAATGGCCAGCTGTCTGCAAGAAAGATCAATCCTTCCGTCCTCCACCATTCAGTCAGAACCGAGGAAGTTTCTTGGATGAGCAGGGAAAAATCTTCAAAGAAAAAAAAACAGAAGAGTCCAGTTGCCTCTTCCAAAAAGCACTTTTGGGACAACCATGATCTGAAGGACTGAGAATGTCCAGAAACAGTTAAGCTGGTGCTACATCTCCTCTCTGGACAGGATCGCTGAAGGCATTTGCGAAGTGTGGGGGAGGGGGCTAGGCTACAAGCTGACACAGACAGGCCCTCATGTCCACGCACACACATGCTCATTTTTCTTGTTGCTCTAATGCAGTCATGGCCTCCTGGTCCCACACCAGGAGAAGTACAGGTAATCCTCAATTTATGTCCGCAACCGAGCCCACAATTTCTGCCGTTCGGCGAGAAAGGTGTTGATTTTTAAACTTCTAAACGACTTTTTTCTTGCCACATTTTGTTAAGCGCGGTTCTTAAATTAAGCCACACGTCGGTGAAGTGAATACGGCTTCCCCGTGGACTTGGCTCGCGACGGCAGAAAGCTGCGACGGCAAGAACACCGCGACCGCCACAAACGCGAGTCAGTCATCCAGCATCCCGTAAAGGTAAATCGCGTGACCGTTTGGGAGGTCGCGAGTGTGATAAAACAGTCACGAGTCGCTGTTTTCAGGGCCGTCAGAACGTCGAGCGGTCGCTAAAGCGAACGGTTGTAAGTCAAGGACTACCTGTATCACTCAACTGAAGGGAGTTTTGTTAGAGCTCCGTGGAAGGCCGGTTCTTCTCCTCAGAGCCTTCGGCCTCTCCGTCATCGGGTGTGTGGAACGCCACGTAAGGACACCGTTTCACGTTGAGGCAGACCAGTTTTTGCAAGCTTGCCGTGTTGACGATTCGGAAGCCGGCGGCCCCCCCAAAAGTGCTGGGCTTCCAGTATTCGGGGGAGCAGATGGGGTTCCCCAGCAGACCCTTCAAAGAGAAAGGAGCTCCCATCTCGATCATACTTTCTCCAAAGATGCTGTTGGGGTAGGTCTTCTCCACCAACAGGCCGGGGAAGAACTCGAGAGCGTTGATGTCTCCGTACATCTCTTCCAGCTTGGCAACCATCTTCTCGTCATCTGCACCAAGGGAAAGAAAAGAGAGAAATTCGGGAATATGAGGTATCTCAAAATCTATGGAGCCGACTAAAGAAACTTGTTGGTCAGGAGCGACCCAGCAATAAAACCCAGTTAACAGAAGCCAACATTCAATCTTGGTTTCACATGATAACAGCTGCAGGACTCTAAGACTTGGTTCACTCCATGGGAAGACGTTGTAAGGCCATCATTCATGCTAAAGGTCACTCGAATAAATATTAACTGACATGATCATTTTTGTATCACTTGTTTTTTCTACGGTGATCATTTTTGTACTGTATATCTCATTTTTTCTACATTTTTCACTTTTCTTCTTTACGCTGTAACTGCTATTCGAATAGCAAATCCTTCCTAAAACTTATTGCATTATATTCTTGATTAAATTATCTTTCCATCGATATAGAATTTTATGGTACTACTCGAGAGAAAAAAAAAGTGGTGTTATTAGCTACGTTTTAGAAAATACAACTTTCCCCAAAAAGTTTCCACGATTTTGGCCACTACTGCACTTTAGGGTGGAAGCAATTGCTATAGTCACACCGCTGGACAAGTCCTCAGAGAAGGGCTCTGAGGCTCCACAAATTCATCTTCAGAACCAAACTGCCTTTGACCCAGGAAGTGCTGTTTAGCTTTCCAGGTAGGGACATTTCCTCACTCTTTGTTCTGACCTAGGGTTCCTTAGAAAGTATAAAGCACAATCTTAGTCCCCGTAAAACCTCTTTTATTTACACGACTGTGAATTATCGTCATTCCCAGTCCGCAAGGCTTCACAAACAGTCTTTCAGGGGAGTGTTTATAAACACCCACCTTATCTCCCTTGGAATGCTGCCAGAGAACTAATTGCCAAATGCAGGGCAAGGCCAAACTTGGCACTGAGTTACAAACAGAATTTTTCAAAGCTTGAACTGACCAGATGAACTCATTGCTTCCTGCAAAAGCTCACCTCCTGTTCGCTCCTCTTTTATATCTTATGGGAGGGGCTAATCATCTCCAAGCCTTACTTCCAAGTTGACCTTGTGTTCCTAATTGTTCTTGTCTTCTGGCAGCTCTGTGAATGCGCAAACTGGGAATGGGCTCCCACTGTTCTTTTGCCTTGCTGATGTCAGACTCCGGAGACTCCGGAGGCAGTACATAACTATCAAATGGCCTTGGCCCCCTCTCTGCCTCTGACTCAGAGCCCTCGTCCAAGCCTTCCCCAGACTCCAGGACTGGCCCATGTTCTTCTCCAACCTTCTCAATGTCTGACTCTGCTGCCAGCTTTGCTGGCCACCAGCTCCCTCCTCCTCCTCTATTTCCCCTTCTCCTCTTCTCCCACCTCCTTCTCCTCCCTCTCTTCCCCTCCTCCTCCCCCACATCCCCCCTCTCCTCCTCTTCTTCCTTCACCTCCATCTCCCTGTCCCTCTTCTCCCCTCCTCCCCCTCCCTCTCTTTCCCCTCTTCCTCCCTCTCCCTCCTCTATTCTTTCTCCTCCTCCTCTTCCTCCTCCTCCTTCCCCTCCCTCTCTTCCCCTCTTCCTCCCCCACATCCCCCCTCTCATCCTCCTCCTCCTCCTCTTCCTTCACCCAACATGGCCAAGCCAGTTCTTTCAAGAAGGTTCATAGGTGGTTGACGGCATCTCAGTGAGGTGACCTTGAGATGTTTTCTGGGGATAGTACCTGTCAGTTCCCGGAAGGACGTGTACGGCTTAAGATGGAACCTCTTCCGGTACTCATTAAAAGGCTGGAAACGCAACAGTCGTGATTCCTTGATCGTTCCAATTGCCACTTTCAGAAGGTTCTTGTTGATATTTGGCTTCCCGCCGATCTGAAAAGGAAAGGCAAAGAAGTTGACTTTGTGAAGAACAGTTTTTTTAAAAAATTTGTCCGATATAGATGGGTCTCTAGATCTAGGAAATAAGAGTAGATAACTTCATAAAACATATGAAAAATGGTTGCAAGATTTGGGCTTGGCTAGTCTAGAGAAAAGAAGAACTGGGAGAGGGGGGACATGATAGCAATATTCCAATATTTGAGGGGCTGCCCCAAAGAGGAAGGGGTCAAATTCAATATTTGACCCCGCCCCGAACTGGCTGAATATGGGATTTAGCTGGTTCGGGCGAATTGATATCCCCCCCCATCCCCTTCCAGGAGTTTCCACGTGCCCCATTTTGGCTCTCAGTTAAGTGCAGAGAGGCCTACTAGGACCAAAATGGGACGTGGAGGGGGGGCGCATGTCCATTCCCCCCGTGGCCGATTTTTGCTCCCACGGGGGTGCAGGAGGCCGAGTGATGCCTGTCACACCTCCTGGCCACGCCCACCCAGAAGGTCATTAGGGCAGAGAACTAGTTGTTTGAATCCCACCACTGGTCAAATTATTCTCCAAAGCCCAGAAGGCAGGATATGAAACAACGGATGGAAACTAACCAAAGAGAGCAGCAACCTGGAATTGAGGAGAAGCTTTCTAATAATGAAGACAATTAACCAGTGGAACAGCTGGCCACCAGAAGTTGTAGCTGCTTCATCACTGGAGGTTTTTAAGGACAGTTAGTTGTCTGAAATGATATGGGATCTCCTGCCCAGCATCTCCTGCCCAAGGTCCCTTTCAGCTCTATTCTATTCCAGTTCTGATCTATAGCCTGAGACATTCCTTCTCTTCCAAAAGAACATCAATGGACTCTCCGGCACTGAACAGGAAGCGACAAGAATCCTTCAGCTCTGAACAGGAAAGGATTCTCCATCCTTTTAGAGGGGGCATTTTTGATAAATTGCATTTTAATGCCTCCGATTAATTAGATTAATTAGTGATAAATTAAATTTTTTTTAAAAAAGAGGAACGTGTGAGATCTTACATGTTATTCGAACCCTCTTTAAGAAAAGAGACGGGTGGTGGGGGGGAAGCAACTTAGATCAATCAAAATAGAACTGGAAGGGACCTTGGAGGTCTTCTAGTCCAACCCCCTGCTTAGGCAGGAAACCCTACACCACTTCAGACAAAGGATTATTCAACATCTTCTTAAAAACTTCCAGTGTTGGAGCATTCACAACTTCTGGAGTCAAGTTGTTCCAGTGATTAATTGTTCTAACTGTCAGGAAATTTCTCCTGAGTTCTAAGTTGCTTCTCTCCTTGATTAGTTTCCACCCATTGCTTCTTGTCCTGCCCTCAGGGGCTTTGGAGAACAGCTTGACTCCCTCTTCTTTGGGGCAGCCCCTGAGATACTGGAAGACTGCTCTCATGTCTCCCCTTGTCCTTCTTTTCCTTAAACTAGACATACCCAGTCCCTGCAACCGTTCTTCCTATGTTTTAGCCTCCAGTCCCCTCATCCTCTCTGTTGCTCTTCTCTGCACTCTTTACATCATGGCGACCAAAACTGGATGCAGAATTCCAAGTGTGGCCTTCCCAAGGCATTATAAAGTGGCGTTAACCCTTCCTGTGATCTTGATTCTGTTTATGCAGCCTAGAACTGTGTTGGCTTTTTTGGTAGCTGATGGAAGGAAGGAAGGAAGGAAGGAAGGAAGGAAGGAAGGAAGGAAGGAAGGAAGGAAGGAAGGAGGGAGGGAGGGAGGGAGGGAGGGAGGGAGGGAGGGAGGGAGGGAGGGAGGGAGGGAGGAAGGAAGGAAGGAAAGAAGGAGGGAGGAGGGAGGGAGGGAGGAAGGAAAGAAGAGAGGAGAGAGGAAGGAAGGAAGGAAGGAAAGAAAGAAAAACCATTTCAGACAGGAAGGAAGGCAGGAAGGAAGGGAGGAGAGAAGTAGGGAGAGTTAGGAAGGAAGGAGGGAGGGAGGAAGGAAAGGAGGCAGGAAGGAAGGAAGGAAGGAAGGAAGGAAGGAAGGCAGGAAGGGAGGAAGGAAGGAAGGAAGGAAGGAAGGAAGGAAGGAAGGAAGGAAGGAAGGAAGGAAGGAAGGAAGGAAAAAGTTGAAAGGGGCCTTGGAGGTCTCCGTCCAACCCCCTGTACCATTTCAGATAGATGCCTGTCCAGTTTCTTCTTAGAAACCTTTCTTTTTCATGATCAAACAGGACTTTCTGACCAGGAGATGAAGGTGGCCCACGTTGGCTGGATCCAAGCGCCCCCTCTGCAACCAGACTTCCCCTCCCCTCCCCCAGATCTGGCCACCGACCCACCTGTCCAGCTCGCTGTTTGGAGAAGGCCTCTACCAGGGTCTCTATGCTATAGCGGGTCAGAATGGTGATGTTGAAAAGAAACTGGTCGTAAGTGTATTCTCTGTCTGGCAGCTGGAAGGAATCCGGCATTAAGGCATGCCAGTGGTAGAGCTGGTTAAATTCCAGAGCAATGCGGTTCTGGTACTGGAACTGGGCCCCAAAGAGAAGCTCGGGTTCAAACATCAGCTTCAGGTTGTAGCCGCTCAGATGCTGGACGTAATCCTCAATGACGATTTTGATCGTCTCACCTGGCAACAGCGGAGGGTGGCGGAAAATAAAACAATAAATAATAATCACTTTATGGTCACTGCACGTGTATACGCGGTATACCCATTCAACGAAATTCACTTAACACCCAAAGGCCAGGTCCAACACGGGGGTGAAATGCTCCCGGTTTGGACCGGATCGCCCGATCCGGTAGCGATGGCGGCGGGTGGTTCGGAGAATCGGTAGCAAAAATCCCTGCCCCACCCCCCCCACTGCCCAGCTGAGCCGCGCGGCTCAGCTGGGATCGTCAGAGCCTTTTCGAAGAGGTTGTAAAAAAAAAAAAAAAGCTTTTAAAAGGCTCTGGCGATCCCAGCTGACTCGCCTGATCGTCAGAGCCTTTTACAAGCATTTTTTCTTCGGCCATAAAGAAAAAAAAGCCTCTGATGATTGCGCGGCTCAGCTGGGATCGTCAGGTTGTAAAAAAAAGAAAGCTTTTAAAAGGCTCTGACGATCCCAGCTGACTCGCCTGATCATCAGAGCCTTTTAAAAGCATTTTTTCTACAACCTCTTCGGCTGTACATCCACACAACAGACCAAGTAATGCTGTCCAACAGCTGACTGATGGTGGCCCTTTCGTTCATTGTTGAGTGCCATTATAGCTCTGGAAAGCACCTGTGAGAGATGCAGCTGAGAGTCCCTTGTTGTCAGTGTATAAGAAATTACAGAGCTGGGATAGCCACAACAACAACAACGTCAGCCAATGGGAACTGTTTGGTGACTAAGAAACAGGATCTGTGGTGAGCCGTTTTGACACGGCTCGGAGCCTGGGCATGGCTTAGCCTAACTGATCTGTAAAGTGGTGGGATCCTCCCGGTTTAACAACTGGGTCGGTGATTGCACACGCGTGCGCAGTTTCAAGAAATCTTCACTTCCGGGTTTCTTCGGAGGAGTAACACAGCTGATTCGTGCTGCAATTGGCTCTGCCACGCGAATCAGCTGAGGAGATAAAGGTAGGAAAATAGCGCAGGCAGACGGATGGGCCCATCTGATCATCAGGATGAACCAGTTTTCTTGAACCAGTCTGAACCGGTAGAATCCCACTACTGGATGTATCTATCTATCTATCTATCTATCTATCTATCTATCTATCTATCTATCTATCTATCTATCTATGAGTTGGTTTGTCCTTGCAATATAGCTTCTGTGATTTCTGCTTCTCGCAAGAGCTGCATGGGTATTGTATACATGCATCATGTTTTATATTATTGTATATAAACAAGTTTCTCCTAACTAATTGAATCCTGCTCAATTATTTACTTGCGTGTTAGTTGGATTGCTGCAAACTCTGGACACTTGTAGCCACGGTTTTAAGGTGACAACTCCAGTTGGAAATGGCAGTGGCTGTGAAGGCTTCTACCATACCTTCTGAACTAGCTACAAGATGGAAACGATATTCACATGGTAAAGGTTCTCCTCGCACATATGTGCTAGTCGTTCCCGACTCTAGGGGGCGGTGCTCATCTTCGTTTTGAAGCTGAAGAGCCAGCGCTGTCCGAAGACGTCTCCGTGGTCATGTGGCCGGCATGACTCAACACCAAAGGCGCACGGAATGCTGTTGCCTTCCCACCAAAGGTAGTCCCTATTTTTCTACTTGCATTTTTTACCTGCTTTCGAACTGCTAGGTTGGCAGAAGCTGGGACAAGTCACGGGAGCTCACCCCATTACACGGCACCAGGGATTCGAACCGCCGGACTGCCGACCTTTCGATCGACAAGCTCAACGTCTACTATTCACATAATAGTAGCTTATTTACGGTGCCTGTTTGGGACTTCCTGTCAACCCCAAACTCTACAATAGGCCCCCACGTTGCCCACCTGTCAGAATGAGCCGGGCAGTTTGGAAGAGCTGCTCGTCGTCCCAGGTAGGGTGTTCCTGCTTCAGCAAGTCACAGACACGGTTGTGCTCCCGTAGCCAGAGGGTGGCATACATCAGGAGGCCTGGGAGAAGACCGAAGACCTCCTGGCCCGTGGCAAACTTTTGCTCCGGAAGAGTGCCTTGTGGATAGATCATATGCACGGCGGCTTCCATCACTGTTGGGGGGTACATCTCACCCTTCATCAGCTGGGGAAAGAAGAGAAAAGGATGACACCGTTGTGATCCGCCAGCAGCCTGCAGAACTGGCAGTGGAGTGGGACAGCGATGAGGCTGAGGAAGAGCATGGGCCAGTCCTGGAGGCTGGAGAAGGCCTGGACGAGGGCTTGGCGTCGGAGGCAGAGATGGGGCCAGGAGATTCTTTCGGGAAGGGATGGTGGTGATGGAATGAAATCCATGGGCAGGCCCAAACTTTTCATCCGTGTTGAAGAGTTTTCACGGGCTGCCAGTGAGTTTTTTTGTTCAACTTTCTTACCTGGTATTTCAGCTTCCCGTCCTTGAAGAGGCGCAGCTGGTGCTGGCGTTCCAGGTTGTCTCCGTAGATGTGGCCAAGATCCACCTGCATGGACGAGCCAACATAACAAGGGAGTTGTTTCTGGGTCTCCTTTGTGTCTGGGTGAGGGGTATGTCTGTGTGTGTGTGAGTGAGTGTGTGTGTGTGTGTGAGAGAGAGAGAGAGAGAGAGAGAGAGAAAGGGGGCGAGGGAGAGAGAAAAACAGAGGAAGAAAGAGAAAGAGAGAGAGAAAAAGAGAGAAAGAGAAAGAGAGAGAGAGAGAGAGAGACAGAGAAAGAGACAGAGAGAAAGGGAGAAAGGGAGAAAGAGAAACAGAAAGAAAGAGAGAGAAAGGGAGAAAGAGAGAGAGAAAGAAAGAAAGAGACAGAGAGAGAGATAGAGACAGAGAGAAAGAGAGAGAGAGAGAAAGAGACAGAGAAAGAGACAGAGAGAAAGGGAGAAAGGGAGAAAGAGAAAGAGAGAGAGAAGGGACGAGAGAGAGAGAGAAACAGAGAGAGGAAGAAAGAGAGAGAGAAAAAGAAAGAGAGAGAGAAACAGAGAGTGGGAGAGGGAGAGGGAGAAAGAGAGGTAGAAAGAGAGAGAGAGAGAAACAGGTGGCAAGGGAGAGAGAGAAACAGAGAGGAAGAGAGAGAAAGAGAGAGGAAGAAAGAGAGAGAGAGAGAAAAAGAGAGAAAGAGAAAGAGAGAGAGAGAGAGATAGAGAAAGAGACAGAGAGAGAGAGAAAGAGAAAGAGAAACAGAAAGAAAGAGAGAGAAAGGGAGAAAGAGAGAGAGAAAGAAAGAAAGAAAGAAAGAGACAAAGAGAAAGAGACAGAGAGAGAGAGAGACAGAGAGAAAGAGAGAGAGAGAGAAAGAGACAGAGAAAGAGACAGAGAGAAAGGGAGAAAGGGAGAAAGAGAAAGAGAGAGAGAAAGGGGACGAGAGAGAGAGAGAAACAGAGAGAGGAAGAAAGAGAGAGAGAAAAAGAAAGAGAGAGAGAAACAGGTGGCAAGGGAGAGAGAGAAACAGAGAGGAAGAAAGAGAGAGAGATAGAAAGAGAGAGAAACAGGTGGCAAGGGAGAGAGAGAAACAGAGGAAGAGAGAGAAAGAGAGAGGAAGAAAGAGAGAGAGAGAGAGAAACGGAGTGGAAGAGGGAGAGGGAGAGAAAGAGGAAGAAAGCGAGAGAGAGAGAGAGATGATTCAGTAATCTGAAAACTTTGAAAAGGTAACTGGGGGTGAGCGGAGAGAGAATCCAACCCAGGGGAATGGCGGAAGAGAACTTCATAAACCCTCATCCCCAGTTTGCCCTTTGGTTGTCTATTGTCCAAGAGGCATGTTTCCTTCTGCGAAAGGTGCTTGGACTTTTGATGATCGTTTCCGGAAGGTGTGTTTGTGGCAAAGCTTTCACAAAGAACCGCCGAAGGCCAGATTGTGTGTGCGTGCGTGTGAATTTGTTTTAGTTGGCTGCTGGAAGAAGGAAATATTTTTTCTCCATGTTGTTTTAGGGCTTGTTTCCTTCCAAGAAGAGCCAGTGGACTTAAGCCAAGCCCCCCACCAACATCCTCCTCTCCGCCCCACAAGAAATGTTGGGGACCCTGGAATCAATTCTGGATCTGCCCTCCCCAAGAGTCTCCCCACCAGATCTAAGACCTGAGGCCCCCCAAATTCATCTCTGGGGTGGGGTGGGGGCTAAACGTGCCCCCCCCCAGATCTGCCCACCAACAGCTTCACAGCCAGGGGAGATTAAGGTCGGGGCCCGCCGGCTTCTCTCCTCACCCCGTGGCCCAGAGCCCGGGTGAATCCACGGCCCATCTTGCCAAACGTCTTGAAGAACTGGTGCGTGAAGTGTTGAGCAAAGAAAGCAAACATTAGATTGGTCTTCTGTGGGTCGGGGTGGAAAGTCCGGCGCAACAGAAGTTCTTCCGCCACCAGTTCGGCTCTTGGCAGCTCTGGCGGTCCTGTGGGGCAGAGAGGAAAGTCTTGCCCGAGCCTGGTCTCCTGGCACGTGATAGTCCCTCTCCTTCTCCCTCTCCCTCCTCCTCCTTCTCTCCTCCTCCTCCTCTTCTTCCTTCACCTCTATCTCCCTATCCCTCTCGTCCCCCTCCCTCTCTTCCCCTCCTCCTCCTGCTCCCCTCCCCTCCTCTTCAGATTATTCATGAACTGGCAAAGGCATAGTAACAAGGTCAGCCAATAAATAGGCATAGCAACTACCGTATTTTCCGGCGTATAAGACGACTGGGCGTATAAGACGACCCTCCTCAGAGCCATTTAAGGCTCGTCAGAGCCTTATGGGCTGGTCTGCCTGGTTACAGGAGAATGAGACCCGGCGTATAAGACGACCCCCGACTTTTGAGAAGATTTTTGTGTGTTAGAAAGTAGTATTATACGCAGGAAAATACAGTAAGTCAGCCAATTGGGAGCTGAGACAGACTGGAGCCAGGGTGCGTCTTAGTCTGCAGCTTCTGAGTCTGTGCAGAGAAATGAAACAGAAACTAAACAAGTCTGGACTTGCTTGCTTACCTGCTCTGTGTGCTCAGATCTAAAACGAAACTAGCCTTGCCTGCTCTGCTGAAATGAAACTAATTGTTCTCTCCTGTCTTGTGCTGTAATTTCTACCACGCTGGAAGAATCAACTATTGGTATTGTACATAAATACTTCATCTGTTATTATGTATACAAAGAAGTGAATGAATCCAGCTGAAATCAGTTATCTGTGTATGCTTCTGGATTTGATTTTTGCAACTCTGATACCCGCTCTCTCCCCTCCCTCCCCTCCTCCCCAACTTTCTCCTCTTCCTCTTCCTCTTCCTCTTCCTCCCCCTCCCCCGCCTACTGACAAAAGCAGAACCAGGCAAGCTGGAAAAGGGATCTTCTGCCCCCTACAGTACCTTTCACCCCCATCGGTGTGGGGCAGTTGGAGGGCACCGGCGGGAGGATCCGGGTGAAGTAGCTGAGGTTGCTGTAAGATTCCCAGTTCAGGTATCCGTAGTTGCCACTGAAGGTGGGTGGGCTGGGGATGAGGTTGGCACGGGCTGCAGGGCGAGAGGCAGAAAGGGGGAAGGCATTTCGAAGAGGGGGCATGGAGGGAGGAATGGAATACCCTTCTCCGACGGCGTTCCTCCCTCAGACGACTCTCTCCCGGAATCCAGTTGCAGGACTGGCAACTGGGAGAGCCTTCTGGGCCTGGTGATCCTCTCAAGTCCAAAAGGCCAGAGAGCCTTTCCAAAGACGTGTACCCATCCTCTCGCCCGCTCACCTGTCAACACCACTCTCATCAAAAGGCCTCGGAGGAAACTCCGGTTCACGACGCTCCATAGCCAGGTGAAATGGGTCAGGAGGTAATGAATGGAAGACGGGCTCGGCTTTAGGGTGTCGTGTACCCACGTCCAGAACTCCGCTGGGGAGGGAGGGCCCCCAAAGACATTAAAAAAAACAACCACAGATATTTCCCTAAAGACGTCCCCTTGGGAGGATTTATGGAGAAGAACCCATAGGAAGCTTCCCTTCTCAGTTCTGGGGAACGCGGGTGGGGGGGTGGTACATTGAGGTAGACTGCCTCTGAACATGGAGGGTCTGCAGACAGGAAGCGATACTCACGTGAGCTGCAGTTGGTGCCATAATATCCCGTCCGGGTACAGTCGCATTCGTACCCTTTCGTGCCAACCCGGACGCACAAACCGCTGTGTTGGCACGGGAAATAACAGCACGGATCCACTGCAAGGAGAAGGCAAGGAAGGGCAAGAAGCAAAATTTCAGGATTTGTTTGCTGCCCAAAATTTTTTTTAAAAAAGAAACGGGTAGGGCACGAAACTTGACAATGGACAGATCAAGACAGCGCCCGAAGTCATTCAAGCGAGAAGGGCGGTGTGGCAACTTGATATATCAATCAATTAATCAATCAGTTAAGACTTCCGTGTAAATAAAAGCTCAAATAACTACCCCTGAGGCTATGGGAAAGTTGTCCTCGGTTCCTAATACATTTGGAATCTACAACGTAATAAATTCGCTCTTTCGGCAGAATTAAACCCCTGTCTGTTTTCCTGGCAGCAAATGCAGTTTATTAGACACTGGTCCTCGTTAAATTGTGTCCTCAGACTGACAACTCTGTCGCAGATCGAAACAACCCGATTGTTGACTTGTGAGCAGAAAGTTGAACGATAACAGCCCTTAGAGTTATATACCGCTTCACAGTGCTTTTACAGCCCTCTCTAAGTGGTTTACAGAGTCAGCCTATCACACGCACACCGCAATAATCTGGCTCCTCCTTTTACCGACCTCGGAAGGACGGAAGGCTGAGTCAACCTTGAGCCCGGTCAGGATCGAACTGCTGGCAGTAGGCAGAATTAGCCTGCAATACTGCATTTTAATCACTGTGTCATCATGGCAGATAGAGTAGATGTTAGATGATAGATAGATAGATAGATAGATAGATAGATAGATAGATAGATAGATGGATGGATGGATGGATGGATGGATGGATGGATGGATGGATGGATGGATAGATAGTGTTGTGGTCCGCCAGCAGCCTGTGGAGCTGGCAGTGGAGTTGGATAGTGAGGAGGCTGGGGAAGGCCCAGATGAGGCTCTGTGTCGGAGGCAGAGATGGGGCCAGGGCCATCGGGGAGTGATGTGTGGACTTTGGAGCCCCCAGAGGCGGACAGCAGAGAGGCAGAAGAACAGGAGGAGCCTGTTCCTAGTGCAAGCATGGGAAGAGCTGCCAGAAGGCAAGAACAGCTAAAGCAAAAAGGACAACTTGGGAGTAAGGCCAAGTGATGATTGGCCCCTCCCATAAGGCTTAAAACAGACCAGCAACGGCGTTTGGGCTCTTTGTCGGAAAACAACGTTGATAGATTTGTTTCTTGTCTTGCTGCATTTATTTCTTGTCGGCGTCTTCTGCTCCTAAACTTCTGCCAAGAGAAGCCTTTGGCAGGTTGCCTAATTAGACCAAGGTTGGTGATGAGGCTGAAGAATTGTGTTGTGAAGGATTTGTTTTGAGTTAGTTTGGACTACGCCGAGAATGAGTTAATTCTCAGCTGTTCTAATAAAGTCTGTTTGTTTTTGAATGGATTGCGTCTGATAATACCTACTTGGGCCTGGGTCACAACAGATAGATAGATAGATAGATAGATAGATAGATAGATAGATAGATAGATAGATAGATAGATAGATAGATATAGATAGATAGATGATAGATAGATAGATAGACAGACAGACAGACATAGAGATAGATAGCAATAGCAGACTTATATACTGCTTCATAGTGCTTTACAGTAATTTCTAAGTCTTGGTGGCACAGTGGTGAGAGCCCAGTACTGCAGGCTACTTCTGCTGACTGCCAGCTACCTGCAATTTGGCAGTTCGAATCTCACCAGGCTCAAGGTTGACTCGGCCTTCCATCCTTCCAAGGTCAGTAAAATGAGGAGCCAGATTGTTGGGGGGAAATAGGCTGATGCTGAAAACTGCTTAGGGATGGCTGTAAAGCAGTGTCAAGCGGTATATAAATCTAAGCAGTTTACAGCGTCAGCTTATTGCCCCCAGTAATCTGGGTCCTCGTTTTACCGACCTCGGAAAGATGGAAGGCTGTTTATCTAACATAGCTGCAGTAACAACCAAATGGCAAATTAACTTCAGATCTAAATCTGTTTGCTTTGCTTTTCTTTTTTAACCAACAGAACTTTTAAGCTAAAAAAAAAACCAACAACCATGAATACAGTAATTTACAAAACAACAGGGAAGTTGCTTTAAAACTTCGGCTTTACTTTAAAAAAAAAAACTTCAGCCTTGTCTATAGGAAGTTAACACCCACCCTTCTCCTAAAAGAATGAAATAGCTTAGGAAATATTAAAAAGGCAGAATATTATGTTTCCCTGGATGAGAAGTGGAGAAGCATGTTTTAAAGACAAAGCAGCTTCCAGCTTCCCTCCACCTTTGTCAATGGGCCATCATCTGCAACACAATAGGATCCATCTAACAACAGAAACTCACTACATGGCACCTGGGGAGATTACACCAGCCAGCAAGGCTAGCTAAGACCCTCACCCCCACCCCTCGGGAGTCTGACAACCAATCAGGATACTCGTCCTGTGCTCCAGGAAGTTCAAAGCTCAGAGAGGGCATAAAACCAAGGCACGCTCGGCATCTCGGCCCTTTTTCTGTTCAGGGACTCAAATCATATGCTCCTGTCCACCATTAAACCATCTTTCCAAGCAGCCTCTACGTCTACAGTGTCTTTTTCCCCACTTGGAGCTGAATCCAGATGGACGTTTCTTCTAACATGTCCAAGCAGGAAATCTGCCCAGCATCTAGCTTGCAGCAGATTTGTTTTCTGTTTTTTATTTGAGCAGAGCAGAGCAGAGCAGAGCAGAGCAAAGCCAGCTGTCTGGAGTTGTAACTTCGCTCTTACTCTTTGGGTACTGTGCAAAAAAACCGCTAAGCGAAGTTCCTATCTTCATCCTCATCTCTGGGTGGTGCCCATTTCTTGGCTGGCGGATTAAGAGAAGAGGGGAAAAAAACAATGGAATCCAGGATTGAGATAAGCTTGAGGCCAATTCTTAGAACGTAGAATAATAGAGTTGGAATGGAAAGTTGGAAGAAATGTCCATTTGGGTTCAGTTCCAAGATGGGGGGAGAAAATCACTGGAAACCTGGAGGCTGCTTGGAAAGATGGATTTTTAATGGTGGACAGGAGGACCACATGGGGAAAAAGGGGAAGAGATGCTGAGAGTACCTGGGTTTTATGCCCTCCGTTGGGCTTTTGAATTTGAGCTTGTATTCTGATTGGTTGTCAGACTCCCATGGGGCCATGCAAGGGTAACTTTGTAGGTTGTCTGTGTCCCAGGCTTGGTTGAGCCTTGCTGGGTGATGATGTAATGAAAGGGCCTTTGGGCAATTCCTATTATGGCTCTGCTTGAAGGATCTTTGTTATGTAGAATAGACCAGCTCAGGCCTTAATGGCCCATTGACAAAGGTGGAGTGTGTGTGTGTGTGTGTGTGAATTTCTGCCTCCCTTTTAAGGGAAATATTCTGCCCTTTAACTATTTCCTAAAATATCTCAATTTTCCTAGGAGAGGGATGGAGTGCTAACTTCCTACAGGACTATGGAGGTCTTCTCGTCCAGGGGACCCCAACCGGTCCCTGGAGCCCAAAAGGTTGGGTGTAGGGGTGAAATCCAGCAGGTTCTGGAGAACCGGTAGTGAAAATTTTGAGTAGTTCAGAGAACTGGCAAATACCACGACTGCCTGTGCCCAGAATGGGGTGGGAATGGAGATTTTGCAGTATCCTTCCCCTGGAGTGGGGAGGGAATGGGGATTTTACAGTATCCTTCCCCTGGAGTGGGGAGGTAATGGGGATTTTGCAGTATCCTTACCTTGGAGTGTGGAGGGAATGGGGATTTTGCAGTATCCTTACCTTGGAGTGTGGAGGGAATGAAGATTTTGCAGTATCCTGGAGTGGGGTGGGAATGGAGATTTTGAAGTATCCTTCCCCTGGAGTGGGGAGGGAATGGAGATTTTGCAGTATCCTTCCCCTGGAGTGGGGAGGGAATGGGGATTTTGCAGTATCCTTACCTTGGAGTGTGGAGGGAATGGAGATTTTGCGGTATCCTGGAGTGGGGTGGGAATGGAGGTTTTGCAGTACCCTTCCCCTGGAGTGGGGAGGGAATGGGGATTTTGCAGTATCCTTCCCCTAGAGTGGGGAGGGAATGGGGATTTTGCAGCATCCTTACCTTGGAGTGTGGAGGGAATGGAGATTTTGCAGTATCCTGGAGTGTGGAGGGAATGGAGATTTTGCAATATCGTTCCCCCTGGACTGTGGTGGGAATGGAGATTTTGTAGTATCCTTCCCCTGCCACGCCCACCAAGCCACACTATGCCCACCAAGCCACGCCCACAGACCCTATGCCACTTCAGATAATACCATGACTGTCCAATCACTTCTAAAAAACCTCCAGTGATGGAGTGTCCATGATTTCCAGTGGCAAGTTGTTCCACTGGTTAATTGTCCTCACTGTTAGGAAGTTTCTCCTTAATTCCAGGTTGCTTCTCTCCTTGATTAGTTTCCAACCATTGTTTCTTGTCCTGCCTTCTGGTGCTTTGGAAAATAGCTTGACCCCCTCCTCTCTGTGGCAGCCTTTTAAAAAAATAATTTTTGCTATATAAAGAAAGAGCAACCATTTCAATGTCTATATCAACAATTTTTTCAGCATGGGAAAAAAAATGAAGGAAAAACACTCTTTGAAAAGACCAGTCTGGCTCTCCACAATGGAGGCATTGATACACCCAAATGTGATTGATATGGGGAAAAAAATCATCAAATATAAAGATACTTTGAATGAGAAAGAGGAATTGAAAAGCAAACAGGAACTGAATAGCCAAGGGATAGATTTAGCGGGGTGGCCGCAGGTACAAATGCAATCAAGATATGAAAAAGATGCTAAAATATATGGATTTTATAAAGAACCAACAGATTTGGACCAGATTCTAACAGGAACTGATGAGAAACTAATTTTTAAAAAACTATACCCTAGTCAGTGGTGAAATTCAATTTTTTTTACTACCGGTTCTGTGGGCGTGACTTGGTGGGCGTGGCAGGGGAAGAATACTGCAAAATCCCCATTCCCTCCCCACTCCAAGGGAAGGATACTGCAAAATCTCCATTCCCTCCTCACTCCAGGAAAAGGATACTGCAAAATCTCCATTCCCTCCCCACTCCAGGGGAAGGATACTGAAAAATCTCCATTCCCTCCCCACTCCAGGGGAAGGATACTGCAAAATCTCCATTCCCTCCCCACTCCAGGGGAAGGATACTGCAAAATCTCCATTTCCTCTCCACTCCAGGATACTGCAAAATCTCCATTCCCTCCCCACTCCAGGGGAAGGATACTGCAAAATCTCTATTCCCTCCCCACTCCAAGGGAAGGATACTGCAAAATCTCCATTCCCTCCCCACTCCAGGGGAAGGATACTGAAAAATCTCCATTCCCTCCCCACTCCAGGGGAAGGATACTGCAAAATCTCTATTCCCTCCCCACTCCAAGGGAAGGATACTGCAAAATCTCCATTCCCTCCCCACTCCAAGGAAAGGATACTGAAAAATCTCCATTCCCTCCCCACTCCAGGGGAAGGATACTGAAAAATCTCCATTCCCTCCCCACTCCAGGGGAAGGATACTGCAAAATCTCTATTCCCTCCCCACTCCAAGGGAAGGATACTGCAAAATCTCCATTCCCTCCCCACTCCAAGGAAAGGATACTGCAAAATCTCCATTCCCTCCCCACTCCAGGGGAAGGATACTGCAAAATCTCTATTCCCTCCCCACTCCAAGGGAAGGATACTGCAAAATCTCCATTCCCTCCCCACTCCAGGGGAAGGATACTGAAAAATCTCCATTCCCTCCCCACTCCAGGGGAAGGATACTGCAAAATCTCTATTCCCTCCCCACTCCAAGGGAAGGATACTGCAAAATCTCCATTCCCTCCCCACTCCAGGGAAAGGATACTGAAAAATCTCCATTCCCTCCCCACTCCAAGGGAAGGATACTGCAAAATCTCCATTCCCTCCCCACTCCAGGGGAAGGATACTGAAAAATCTCCATTCCCTCCCCACTCCAGGGGAAGGATACTGCAAAATCTCCATTCCCTCCCCACTCCAGGGAAAGGATACTGAAAAATCTCCATTCCCTCCCCACTCCAAGGGAAGGATACTGCAAAATCTCCATTCCCTCCCCACTCCAGGGGAAGGATACTGCAAAATCCCCATTCCCACCCCACTCTGGGGCCAGCCAGAGGTGGCATTTGCCGGTTCTCCCAACTACTCAAAATTTCCACTGCCGGTTCTCCAGAACCTGTCAGAACCTGCTGGATTTCTCCCCCTGACCCTAATCCTTCTTTTTATTAGACTAGAAGACATACTCAATTCCTGCAACCTCCCTTTCCCCCGGTCCTCTTCGTTGCTCTTCTCTGCACTCTTTCCAGAGTCTCCACATCTTTTTTTTTTTTTTGTATTGTGATGGGCAGAACTGGATGCTTTTTCCATTGCACTTTAAGTGGGGAGTTGTGAGGGTTTATTGTGGGTTGCAATCCAGGGGCACATTTGTGACCTGGGGGTAGAGGATGTTTCTAGTGACCCAGAGTGATCAGGACAGAGGTTGGCCTTCCCTGGTGGCTCCTGATCTCAAACCTTTCCTTTCCTTTCCTTTCCTTTCCTTTCCTTTCCTTTCCTTTCCTTTCCTTTCCTTTCCTTTCCTTTCCTTTCCTTTCGTGTCCACCTTAGGCAGCCCCTGGGGGTAAACAGTGGTTTTATAGCCTCTTAAAAGTCAGAAGTCTGATAAGACCTCAAGATACGGTCTGAACTAAAGCCTGGACGTATCCAGGAGGCTGAGAACGGCCTGGGAAGCCTTCGGTTTTTTTTTTAAAGGCCAATTTTAAGAACTCCTTGGAGTTATAAAAGATCAGAAGTTTTAAGCGTGGCCCCTAGGAGAAAAACATCAGAAGGGCCTTTGAACAGAGAAAAGAGGGAGATTTGGGTCATGTATTCAAAGTCACTCATTGTTCTGACTTAGGCTTCCCGAGACAGTAAAGAGCACCCGATTAGTCCCAAAAACCCTCTTTTTATTTCAACGGCTGTGAATTCTGTTCATTCCCCCCCCCCCCCCCGATGAGTCACGAACAGTTTGTAAAGAGTCCAACAGAAGTCTGCCACAGTCCTTCGGGGATAAGGTTGATAAGCACTCACCTTTATCTCCCTGGACACGCTGCCAAAGACTCATTGGCAATTAGCTTTGCAAGGCCACACGGAACACAGAGTCAAAACGGAGCTTCAGAATTTAAACCAGTCAGAACAAACAAAGTTGCTTCCTGCAAAGGCTCGTGTGCCTTTGCTCCTCCTTTATGTCTTATGGAAGGGACCAATCATCTCCAAGCCTTACTCCTGAGTCTCCCCTTTTGTCTTCACTGTTCTTGCCTTCTGGCAGCTCTGTGCATGCACTCACTGGGAACAGACCCCTCCCCCCATTCCTCTGCCTTTCTGATGTCCGACTCTGGAGGCTCCGGAGTCAGCACATAACTCCCAGATGGCCCTGGCCCCCTCTCTGCCTCTGACGCAGAGCCCTCATCCGAGCCTTCCCCAGACTCCAGGACTGCCCCATGTTCCTCCCAAGCCTCCTCACTGTCGGACTCTTCTGCCAGCTCCCCAGGCTGCTGGTGGACCACAACACTCGTACCTACGATGCTGCTGAAAGGAACGGTGGAAGGAAAGGAGCTGACAAAGAAGCAACAGGCACAACTGGATTGATCCAAAGGATGAAGAAACAACATGCAAACTCCGGGAAGGAAAAGACTCTTGAACCCAACAGCTGTGCAAATATTACAGGCAAATAAGACTTTATTAGGGGAAAAAAAATCACACAGCATTCTGTGTTAATTGCAAACGGTCCTTTGTGGGAAGGGATTGGGACAAAAGGAGAAGCCAGGATACAGGGAGTTTTCTATTAATTGCTTCCATTTAAAAAACAAAAACCCACAGCAAAATTGGGCAGCAAACGATAAATTCTGGGAAATTCAGAATGACTACTCTCTCTGCCTCTTCTGAAATCTTGGATTCAGAGCTAAACCAGATAAACCTTCAAATTCACACAGTTACAAATGTTGAGCTTGCCAGCAAAAGGTGGGAGAATTAGAAATTCAGCCGCCACAAAACCACTTTGGTTGGTACCCAGCATCTGCCAACCACGTTAAATCCTTCAGCAATACCTCTATCCTTAGATGGTCACAACTGGGGGAGACAGAGGCATAGCTGTTGCTTTGAATAGAGTAGAATAGAGTAGAGTAGAATAGAGCAGAGCAGAGCAGAGTAGAATAGAATAGGAATAGGAATAGGAATAGAACAGAGTAGCTGTTGCTTTGAGTAGAATAGAATTAGAATAGAGTGGAGTGGAGTGGAGTGGAGTGGAATGGAGTAGCTGTTGCTTTGAATAGAATAGAAGTAGAGTAGAGTAGAGTAGAGTAGAGTAGAGTAGAGTAGAGTAGAGTAGAGTAGAGTAGAGTAGAGTAGAGTAGAGTAGAGTAGAGCAGAGCAGAGCAGAGCAGAGTAGAATAGGAATAGGAATAGAACACAGTAGCTGTTGCTTTGAGTAGAATATAATTAGAGTGGAGTGGAGTGGAGTGGAGTGGAGTGGAGTGGAGTGGAGTGGAGTAGAGTAGAGTAGAGTAGAGTAGCTGTTGCTTTGAATAGAATAGAAATAGAGTAGAGTAGAGTAGAGTAGAGTAGAGTAGAGTAGAGTAGAGTAGAGTAGAGTAGAACAGAACAGAACAGAACAGAACAGAACAGAACAGAACAGAACAGAACAGAATAGAACAAAATACTTTCATCAAGAATAAAAAGATCCAACACTTGGTGATAGTCTAAGTTTACTACTAACCTATCAAATCGTACTAGGAAACAAATAAAAACAATATAAATTGAAAGATACAAGCAACATGGTTATAGTCTTAAGTGGGAAGAGACAGATACTAGTAAGGAAGAGAAGAAGAATAGGAATACAGTCTTAGTACATTATTAAGTTTGCTAAGTCAGTTCCATAACATTTGGATCGTTTGCTTCTGAACCGATTTCCAACCTGTCTTAAAACAACCACACACCCAAAAATGCAGAGCAAACACCCTGGAGGAATCCAAAGACAGTTGAGCGTGTGTGGCCCGGAGGAAAAAATTCACCGCCGTATCTCCTGAGATCTTCCTGCCCAGGAATGCGTGCAATCATTCCTTGCCCATCCATATCACACATTCGGGAGTTTACTAACAGGTAGCAACTTCGAGGAGAGGGTGGCAAAAGGGGTTTTCAGCTGAGGTTTTCGTCCTCTTTTTCACCCTACCTGAACTGGAGTCTCCTAGGTTGGCATTCACAGCCACCAGCATCGCCAAGGGCAGGAAGGCAGACCAGAAACCTGGAAAACAGAAAAGGAAATAATTGGGGGTGGGTGGGAGGAAGGGGTGGGTGGGTGGGGAGCCACGAACTCGCCTGGGACTTACAGTGCATTTTGTACGGGAGAGAAGGAAGGGAAGAGGGAAGGAGGGGAAGGGAAGGTCACTCTGGTTCCACCAGGCAGCTGAGCAACTCCTGGACTTTTTTCTTTCAAGCCTGGTCTCCACCTTCTTCCAAAACTCCTCCTCCTCCTTGTCAAAGAGCTTTTGCATCTGCCTATTCTGGGCGGCTGTGGTTGCTGAGGGCCCTTTTGTGCCAAGGCTGAGGGCCCTTTTGTGCCAAGCACTGGCTGGGCAAAATACCTCCAAAGCTTGGAGAATCCCAGGAAGCTTCGTTTGAGCAGGGATGGGTGAGGACAGGCTGGACTTGAAGGTCCCTCCCAGTTCTATTCTGGATTCTGATTCAGTCCTGAATATTCTCCGGATGCCCAACTCTTTCTTCCCCAGATATGGTCCCTCCTGGGTCTTCGCCAGGAGATAAGCAACCAACCGCTTTTGTGGGTTTATTTTTTTAACTCCAGACTTCAGGAAGCGATGAGGAACTTTTTGGGGATCCCTTTGGCCGCTGCAAGCTTGGGGTTGCGCGTGGCATGCTTCATCCTAAGCTCCTGACAAGCTTCTCATCACTGGCTTGCCCAGAGAAGGGTGGTAGAGAATGACTTGGACCCACAAAAGAGACATGTTGACTTTAAACCAGAGACATTTTTATCAGGGATCTTACCAGAGACATTTAATAAAGAATTGCAATATTTAAATTGCGAATATTTTAACAGCGGCTGGAATTGTATTTGTAAAAAATGGGAGAGAAGATGATTACGGATGAAGAAATGATTAAGAAAAGGTTGGATTGCGCCGAAATGAGTCGATTGACATTTGAAATAAGAGAACGGGAAGATAAACAATATTATTTGATACGGGAGATATTTTATCAATGGATAGATAATAAAGCATGGAGATGAAATATCATATATGAAATGAAATTTGGATAAAATGTTTAAACGCTTGTGTTTTTTTTGTTAGAGGAAAGAACATTTGTCATATAATGAGATTTTGAAAATTTTAAGAGCACGAGAAGGAAGGAAAGGGAAGGAGAAGGAAAGAGACGGAAAGAGATGGACTGTCGTAAAATGGAAAATGTGATGTATTATAAAGGAAAATGCATAATAAAAACATTTTTTTAAAAAATAATAAATTAAGCATGGACGGGCAGCGGATCAGCCTATTCTCAGCGCCTCCCCCACTTTTCCTGAAGTCCCAGAAAAACTTTTCTTAGCAGACCCAAACCCAGAATCGATGCTGAATATGAGATCAGTCGATTCCCTTTGAACAGCTGCTTCCCTGGGTGTCATCTGCTCAGCAGATGTTTGGTTTTGGGGTTGTCTTCTCATTGTCGTCCCTGGTGAATGGGGTGTTTGGTCTCAGCCAGGTTCTCGTAGGAGGCATTTAGGAGCTCTGTGTTAAACACAATTTGGAAGAGAAAGCTTTTAAAGCTTCTCTTGTCATTTCCCCTTCCTGGTCTGAAATATTCTCTTTGCCTAAGAATATTTTTCTCTTCCTCCCCTCCCTCCCTCCCTCCCTCCCACTCTCTCTCTCTTTCTTGTGGCATTCTTTCTAACCAGCAGTAAATTCCAAGGAGGAACAATGGAAAGACATTTAGCAAAAGAATGAAACCGCAGGGCTTTTGGGCAATATATTTCAAAAGGTTGGCATCTCTGGGTAGACTCCAGAATAGCATGCGCCAACTGGATGGCATCCAGATGAGCTGGGACTGCAATTCCCAAGAGCGCTGCAGATGGGGACTGCAGCCAAGAAATGAAAAGACGCTCCTGGGGAGGAAAGCTATGACAAATCTAGACAGCCTACTAAAAAGCAGAGACATCACCCTGCCAACAAAAGTGCGTATAGTCAAGGTTATGGTTTTCCCAGTTGCAATGGATGGCTGGGAAAGTTGGACCATAAGGAAGGCTGAGCGCCAAAGAATGGAGGCCTTTGAACGATGGTGCTGGAGAAGACTCCTGAGAGTCCCTTGGACTGCAAGGCCATCCAACCGGTCAGTCCTAGAGGAGATGAACCCTGACTGCTCTTTAGAAGGCCAGATCCTGAAGAGGAAACTCAAATCCTTTGGCCACCTAATGAGAAGGAAGGAAAGACTCATTGGAGAAGAGCCTAATGATGGAGGGCAAAAGAAGAACGGGACGGCAGAGAACGAGGTGGCTGGATGGAGTCACCGAAGCAATAGGCATGAGCTTAAATGGACTCCAGAAGATGATAGAGGACAGGAAGGCCTGGAGGAACATGGTCCATGGAGTCACGATGGATCGGACACGACTTCGCAGCTAACAACAACAGTTTCCAGCGTTCCCAGCAGCTGTTAATGCTGGCACATCTGGAAAGCAGCAGGGTGAGGAAGTCTGGTCCAGAACCACTGTTTTAAAACAATGGAGCGTGAAAGATGGTTTGTTAATCTTAAGGCCTTTAGGGGAAAACCAGATCAGGGTTCTGGAGTTTACTGGGCTATAGAGTTTGGGATTTGAACATCTTTTTCTGCACCTGGTCCTCAAATGATCACCAAGTCCTGGTGGTCTGCAAGAAATCCATCAGGTGCCTCTTCAAATAATCTGATTATTTTGGACCGACCTGACTCAGCCTCTTTCAGCCCCAGCAAAGAGCTTTTATTTTTCCTGCCAAGTTTTTAAATTTTAAAATATTATCTTTACAATCTTTTCAAATCAAATTGAATTTAAGCACTTAGTATATCTTCTTTCTTTCTTTTTCCTCTTCTCTTCTTCCTCCTCCTCCTTCTGCTTCTTCTGCTGCTTCTGCTTTTTCTGCTCCTTCTCCTCCTCCTCTTGTTCTTCCTCCCTTCCTTCTTCCTCTTCTTCTCCTCCTCCTCCTCTCTTCTTCTTCCTCCTCCTCCTCCCTCCCTTCCTTCTTCTTCTCATCTTTCTCCTCCTTCTTCCTCTTCCTCCTCCTCTTCTTCTCCTCCTCCTCCCTCCTCCTCCTCTCTTCCTCCTCCTCCTCTTCTTCTCCTCCTCCTCCTCTTCCTTTTTTCCTTCTTCTTCTCATCTTTCTCCTTCCTCCTCCTCTGCCTTCCTCCTTCCTCTTCCTCCTCTTCTCCTCCTCCTCCTCCTTCCTCTTCTTCTCTCCTCCTCCTCTTCCTTCCTTCCTTCCTTCCTCTTCTCATCTTTCTCCTCCTCTTCCTTCCTTCTTCTTCTCACCTTTCTCCTCCTTCCTCCTCCTCTTCCTTCCTTCTTCCTCCTCCTCCTCCTCTTCTCCTCCTCCTTCCTTTTCTTCTCCACCTCCTCTTCCTTCCTTCCTTCCTCTTCTCATCTTTCTCCTCCTTCTTCCTCCTCCTCCTCCTCCTCATCTTCCTCCCAACCCAAATCCCCATGTCAACGTTTTCTCTTTCCATATTTTCCCTACTGCTTATCATGTCCCTTTAAGAATGTGAAGGGTTTTTTTAAGAGAATCCTTTCTTTATTTATGGAAAGGGTGAAACCACCAACCTTTATTGAACTATTTTATTCTCTTGTGGGAGGCTCCTTAAATGTGGTGGTGGGGTTTTTTTGGGGGCCAGCTTGAAGAAATAGATAAGGTTGCTTTCTGGGCCACTTTAAGAGCAAAAGCAAGCAAACACTTGTATTTATTAAAGCAGTTTGTAGGAAAAGGGCTCTTGGGACCATTTGTTTATCTGTTCGCAAGGAAGTGAGTGTTTAGTTAGCTCAACCCAGGACTGTTCTCTGCTGAACTATCAGGAATTCAGACTATTTCTGATTGCATTTGGGGCTGTAGTAAAGGTTTACACATCTTACTAGCCTTTCCTTTCCGTTCCATTTCTCCTTTCCCTTCCTTTCTCCTCTCTTTTCCTTCCCTTTCCTTCCCTTCCTCCTTTCCTTTCCTTTCCTTTCTCTTTTCTTTTCTTTTCCTTTCCTTTTTCCTTCCTTCACCTCCCTTTCTCCTTCCCTTCCATTTCTCTTTTCTCCTTTCCCTTCCTTTCTCCTTTCTTTTCCTTCCCTTCCCTTTCTCCTTTTCTTTCCTTTCTCTTTTTTCCTTCCCTTTTTCCTTCTTTCACCTCCCTTTCTCCTTCCCTTCCCTTTCTCTTTTCTTTTCCTTCCCTTTTCCTTTTCCTTCCCTTTCTCCTTCCCTTTCTGCTTTCTTTTCCTTCCCTTCCCTTTTTCCTTCCCTTTCTCCTTTCCCTTCTTTTTTCTTTCCTTCCCTTTCTCCCTTCCTTTCTTTTCTTTCCCTTCCCTTTCTCCTTCCCTTTCTTTCTTTTCCTTCCCTTCCCTTTCTCCTTCCCTTCCCTTTCTCCTTTCCCTTCCTTTCTTTTTTCTTTTTCTTCCCTTTCTCCTTCCTTTCCTTTTCTTCCTCCCTTTCTCCTTCCCTTCCATTCCTCCTTTCCCTTCCTTTCTTTTTTCTTTTCCTTCCTTTCTCCTTCCTTCCCCTCTCTTTCTCCTTTCCTTTGTTACACCAAATCTGCAGGGATGGTTAAGGAGACTAAGATGGAGAGATCTGTTGTGTCGAAGTGGGATCTTAAAAGTCTGGCCTATAATAAATCATTCTGCGCAACTCAGTTCTGTTGGGAGAGGTGGAAAACAACAACAACAACGAAGGAAGGTTCCTCTCAAATGGATCCCCCCTCCTCCATCTCCCACCCCTGAGATGCCAAATGAAAGAATTCAACACTGCCAAATGGAGTTTGTGATATTATTTATTTCAGCAAATTCAGGGGTGGAGAGCATTGGGGTTTTGAAATGTAGATGGGGGTGGGGTGGGGGGAACCTGTGTCTGAAACAGACAAGACGGACTGTTGAGTGGTTCTGAATTTTAGATAGAAGGAACATGGGAATGTTAATAGGGGACTGGAGGCTAAAATATATGAAGAACAGTTGCAGGAACTGGGTAGGTCTGGTTTAATGAAGAGAAGGACCAGGGGAGACAGGATAGCAGTCTTCCAATATCTCAGGGGCTGCCCCAAAGAAGAGGGAGTCAAGCTATTCTCCAAAACCCCTGAGGGCAGGACAAGAAGCAATGGGTGGAAACTCATCAAGGAGAGAAGCAATTTAGAAGTAAGGAGAAACTTCCTGACAGTTAGAACAATTAATCGGTGGAACAACTTGCCTCCAGAAGTTGTAAATGCTCCAACACTGGAAGATTTTAAGAAGAGGTTGGATAACCATCTGTCTGAAGTGGTGTAGGGTTTTCTGCCTAAGCAGGGGGTTGGACTAGAAGACCTCCAAGATCCCTTCCAACTCTGTGATTCTATTCTATTCTATTCTATTCTATTCTATTCTATTCTATTCTATTCTATTCTATTCTATTCTATTCTATTCTATTCATTCTTATTCTATTCTATTCTCCTCTATTCGTTATCTTCAATTCATTCTTATTCTGTTCTCTTCTCTTCTCTTCATTCTCTTCTCTTCTCTTCTCTTCTCTTCTCTTCTCTTCTCTTCCCTTCTCTTCTTCATTCTTATTCTATTCTCCTCTATTCATTATATTCTATTCTCTTCATTCTTATTCTATTCTATTCTATTCTATTCTACTCTACTCTACTCTTCTACTCATTCTTATTCTATTCTATTCTTCTCTATTCATTCTCTTCTCTTCTCTTCTCTTCTCTTCTCTTCTCTTCTCTTCTCTTCTCTTCATAGAACTCGGGAACTTTAATAGAAGGAATTTGAAAAATTTAGGCTGTCTTCTAAGAGAGTCTGTTCTTTTTTTAAAAACAACAACAACTGTAAATTTATCTAACTCCGCTTGTGCCAACGCTTGGCCGCTTTGAGAAAGAGGATGCCCAAAGAATCTCTACCGTTTTCTTTCTTGCATTCTCCGACGCCTGTTTGCAAAAAGATAACATGCCTCGGATGCCAGTCCTTCGAAAGGGGAAATCCTGAGGCCGTGAACTATGCGGGCTATGCCTCTGCCGTGTTCCCAGACGGTTTAATCTCATGGCTGGTCCTGTTTTGCATGCTTCTCCTGGTTTACAGCAGTCTTAAAAAGTATTAAGAAGGGTATTAAGAGCTCCGAGGGGCTCTGCTTTGAATGTCGGTTTTTACTTGCATGATTTGTTTGTGGGTAGATGGAAGAGTTCTGGATTTTGAACTTGAAGCTATGGTACTAGAAATGCAGAATATTTATATGGGCGTAACAGAGTCGGAAGAGGACCTTGGAGGTCATCTAGTCCAGCCCCCTGCTCAAGCAGAGAAACCGTATGTACTATTTCAGACAAGTGACTGTCCAGTCTCATCCCCCCCACCCCCCAAGTCCTCCTTTTCTCTAGATTAGCCAAGCCCAGTTCCTACAATCGTCCTTCACATGCTTTAGTCTCCGAGCTTTTAATCATCTTAAGTTGCTTTTCTTTGCACTCTTTCCAAAAGTCTCAACATCTTTTTTGTTTAATGAAAAGAAGGACTAGGGGGAGACATGAGAGCAGTCTTCCAATATCTCAGGGGCTGCCCCAAAGAAGAGGGAGTCAAGCTATTCTCCAAAGCACTTGAGGGTAGGACAAGAAGTGACGGGTGGAAACTCATCAAGGAGAGAAGCAACTTAGAACTAAGGAGGAATTTCCTGACAAGTTAGAACAATTAACTGGTGGAACAACTGGCCTCCAGAAGTTGTGAATGCTCCAACACTGGAAGTTTTTAAGAAGAGGTCGGATAACCTTTTGTCTGAAGTGGTGTAGGGTTTCCTACCTAAGCAGGGGGTTGGACTAGAAGACCTCCAAGGTCCCTTCCAATTCCCATTCTATTCCATTCTTTATTCTATTCTATTCTATTCCATTCTTTCTTATTCTATTCCATTCCATTCCATTCCATTCTTTCTTATTCCATTCTATTCCTATTCTATTCTATTCCATTCCATTTTCTATTCTATTCCATTCTTTCTTATTCTATCCTATTCCTATTCCTATTTCATTCCATTTTCTATTCTATTCCATTTTCTTTTTCTATTCTATTCCATTCTCTTATTCTAATTATTCTATTCTATTCTTTATTCTATTCCATTCTTTTTCTATTCCATTCCATTCTTTCTTATTCTAATTATTCTATTCTATTTTCTATTCTATTCTTTATTCCATTCTTTCTTATTCTATTCTATTCTATTCTATTTTTTATTCTATTCTATTCTATTCTATTCTATTCCATTCTTATTCTATTCTATTCTATTCTATTCTATTCTATTCTATTCTTTATTCTATTCTATTCTATTCTATTCTATTCTATTCTATTCTATTCTATTCTATTCTATTCTATTCTATTCTATTCTATTTTCTGTTCTGTTCTGTCCTGTCCTGTCCTGTCCTATTCTATTCTAATTCTATTATGTGGTGACCAAAACTGGATGCAGTATTCCAGCTGTGGGCCTTACCAAGGTCTCCAGAAGTTGTGAAGTTTGCTTCATCACTGGAGGTTTTGAAGAGGAGTCTGAAACGGTAGAGGGCCATGACAGCGAACCTACGGCACGAGTGCCAGAGGTGGCACGCAGAGCCCTCTCTGTGGGCACGCGCACCGTTGCTCCAGCTCAGCCGGCTGGTTTCCAAGGTGAGCATCCTCGCCAACTAGCTGGTCGTTGGGTTTCCGGCACTCTGGTGCAGTCACGTGCGCACACGTCGTTCGGTTTGGGCGCTCTGTACTAAAAAGGTTCACCATCACTGGTATAGTCTCTCCTGCTTGAGCAGGAGCGGGCTGGACTAGATGACCTCCAAGATCCCTTCCAGCTCTACTCTGATTGGTTGCTCGGGGTTCTCACTACAGCCATGGGCTGCTCATGTGCAGCTTGCGCTAATCCCAGAGAGCGGAAGGCCCCCTCTTGGCTTTGCCTTCTGACCGGGCAAGAGGACCTGAAAAACTGCTCTTGTTCCTTTCTTTCCGGGAACGGCCAGAGGGGAGACGCACCTAACCATCGGGTTCCTTAACGTGGCTTCAGAAAATGGAGGCTCTTCGCAGACTACAATCCAAGGGGAGAAGGCCGGGTGCAACGAGAGGGCGACTCCCCATATTCCGCCCTACAACTTTGGTCAATTAAAGGGTGCTGCGTTAAAAGCAAGATTTGAGATCCTGAAAATTCTCAACAGGCAAAAATGAAAGGCTTAAAATTTACACAGCATGATACAGCAGTGGCCAAAATTGTGGAAACCTTTTTGGGAAAAGTGTATTTTTGAGGTCTGATGGCCAATAACACCACTTTTGCTTTGGAGTTTCAAGATAATCCTATTCTACTGTTGGAATGGCCTGGGAATAGCCCAGACCTTCACCCAATTGGAAATCTATGGCGTCGACTCAAGAAACTGGTTAGTCAGAAACGACCCTGCAATAAAACCCAGTTAATCGAAGCCATCATTCAATCTCGGTTTCACATGGTAACAGCTGCAGAACTAAAAGACTCAATGGGAAGACGTTGTAAGGCGTTAAAAGTTAGCCAACTAAGGATTAACTGACATGGTGATAATTTTTGTATATCTCATTTTTTCTAGGGTGATAATTTTTGTATATCTTGTTTTTTCTACGTGTTTCACTTTTCTTCTTTATACTGAAACGTCTTTTCTAATAGCAAATTCTTCATAAAAGTGATTGCATTACATTCTTGATTCAATTATCTTTCCATTGATATATAATTTTATGGTACTACTAAAAAAAAAGAAAAAGAAAAAAGTGTTATTAGCTAGTTTTAGAAAACACGACTTTTCCCAAAATGTTTCCACGATTTTGACCGCTACTGTAATTTAAAAGAAAAATTCGATAAGATGGTGTTATCACTGGTATTTAACCACCCGATAAGCTGCCAAAAATGTATAAAGGTTTTTTTTTTTCAAATGAATATTGGAAATGGAAAGGGGCTAAATCAATCAGTCAGTAAAAAATAAATAAATAAAATCAATGCTAAAAAGCATTGATGGGGGACATCTGACCAAGCAAAGAAATATTGGGAGTAGGATTCACATCCTAATACAGAAGATATAGATAAAAACCAGAAGTTTTCCTTTTGGGGTTTAATGGAAAGAGACTTAGGAAAAAAAAATATGGAACTTTAATGTTATATATGTCAATACCCATGGATGATATACCCATCCTTTATAAGGTGGGTAAATTGAGGACCCAGTTTGTTGGGGGCAATAAGCTGACTTTGTATACATATAAATATACAAAAGTATAAAGGCTATTGCTTAACGCATTGTAAGCCGCCCTGAGTCTCCGGAGAAGGGCGGCATATAAATCAAATTAAAAAAAAAATAATGGCAGCAAGACTAAATCGGAGGAGGGGCAGAGGAAGGAGCAGACACCCTCCCCCCATTTCGCCCCTCAGCACTCTCCCCATCTCCGGTTTCCCACCGCACATCATCATTATCAATCAGGTTTTGTTTTAAAGCGGATTGGAAAGAAATGACTTTTGAACGCTGGATCAATGGATGAATCATGGAATGGGATGATAATTGGAGTCTGCAAATGATTGTGAATTGGATTAAGTGTGGCTTTACAAATTCACAAACAATGCAATTCACTACGAAGTGTTATTTCTAAAGGAAAATTCAAGGGCCTCCAGCATAGAATAGAACTGTCATTTGTGCAAAGGGGTTGGGATTTTTTTTTTTGGTTAAAAAATAATAACAATAAAAGCACGCCCACAAATAAAAATTAAAAACTAAGATATTTCAAGAGGGAAAAAAAAAGCTTTATCGTAGTATCTTTTCACATTTTAAAAAAAGTCACACATCAATTTGAATCTTTTAAAACTTTTCAAGGTCTCACACATAAATACGAAAAATCAAAAATATGTTGATTGATTCCTTGCACCCCCCACCCATCCAAACAACAAAGAACAAAAATGTGATAAAAGCACAGAACTGGCACGGTGGAAAACCCCATGTTTTACATTCTGCAAAGCAAAATGATTTCTCTAATTCAGTCGAGGGGAAAAAAAATTAGACGGGCCCCAGAATGGAAATCTGGTTAATAAGAGTAAAAGTTAAGATATTATCCTGAACATCTCCAATTTTGCCCACCCATCCATTTGGAGAAAAACTGATTAGAGTGATATTTTAACAAACAATCCTTGTTTTTACACGAAAGAAAATATATGTGGCTTTGTAAATGCAGGCCCTAATAACACTTACAAAATAAACCTAAGGGGGAAGATGAAGAACTGGGCCATTAAATCAGGATATTTAACATACATCTCCCTTGAAACTGTGGTTCCGAATGAGTCATTACAGTATCACTCGTTGAAGTAAAAGCTGGAGGGGAGGGAGAAGAAATTGTGTTCTTTCTCACACAACACACAGGCGGTCCGAGGAAGAAAAGCGCACACAATTTGCTAAGGCGCTGGCCAGCAAATCAACTTTCCCATTGGTTTCGGCATCCTACCACATGATCTACGAAACTTTGAGGGATGAGTGAATAAAAGCGATTTCCCGAAACATCAATACAAAACTTTTTGGAAAAAAGATAAAAAAGTTGATTAAAAACCATGCAGGGTATCGCAAACGGCGGGAATTGGGTTAAGGCACTAGGGGGGGTCTTGGCAGGGGGAGGCTTGGGTCCCCCTGGGCAAGACGCCTCCCTCGTTCCAATAGTCGGAGCTGGATTGCGAGAGAGGCAGATTCCAGAATCGGATTATGGCTTTGTAAATTGGTTTGGTGCCTCCGCCATCCCTCCCTCCCTCCCAGCCAGCCTGGTGCAAGGAACGATGGGGGGGGGAGGGGGAGAGGGAGGGAGAGAGCACCAGGGGTGGCTAAAGAGGAGATCGGGGACGAATGGGAGAACTGGACAAAATGCTGTCTCCGAAGACGTTGGCGTAGGAAGACTTCAGGAACTGCACGTAATTCTGCATGCTGCGGTTTGTGCTCTCCGACTGCTCGAGGCGGTCCTTCAGGTCCTGGAGGCGGCTTTGGTACCGGCGCTCTCCCTGTGCGAGGAAAAAAGAAAATGGTCGCCTGAGCCCCTGGGTCCTTTCCTTCGTTCAAGAATGGAGAGCCCAAAGCCATTCCTCTGGCTTTTCCGACGAAAGAGTTCACCTGTGGATGGACGCACTAGGACAGGGATGGCGAAGCTTTTTTGGCACCGGGTGCCCAAACCGGACCTTGCGGGCATGAATGTGCATGCGTGCACACCAGAGCGCAGTAAACGCCGTTTTTTTTGCCGTTTTCAGAGCCATTTTCAGGACCCCAAAAACAGCTGAAAAGAAGCCTGAAAACAGCTCAAAAAACAGCCTGGTTTTGGCCCGGTTTTCAGGTCATTTTCAGGCCCGGTTTTGAGCTGTTTATCGGGCCACTTTCAGCCGAAAAAATGAAAAACAGCCTGAACTCGAAAAATGGCCTGTTTCTGGGGTCATTTTCAGGTTGTTTTTCAGGCTGTTTTCAGGCCAAAAAACAAACAACAGCCTGAACCCAAAAAACTGCCCGAAAACGGCTGAAAATCAGCCTGAAAAACTGCCTATTTTTTGGCCGGTTTTCAGGTCATTTTCAGGCCGGTTTTCAGGTCAATTATCGGGCCATTTTCAGAACATTTTCGGGCCAAAAAACCCGAAAAACAGCCTGAACCCGAAAAATGGCCTGAAAACCCCCCAAAAACTGCCTGGTTTTTGGCCAGTTTTCAGGCCATTTAAAGGCCATTTTCCAGGTTGTTTTCGGGCCAAAAAAAAAACAAAAAACAAAAAATAAAAAACAGCCTGAAAACAGCTGAAAAACAGCCTGAAAATGGCACAAAAAACTGCCTGTTTTTGGGGCGGTTTTCAGGTCATTTTCGGGCCAGATTTTGGGCTGTTTATCGGGCTGTTTTCAGGCCATTTTCTAGGCCGTTTTCGGGCCCAAAAAATTAAAAACAGCTTGAACCTGAAAAGCGCCCTGAAAACTGGCTGGTTTTAGGGTGGTTTTCAGGCCGATTACAGGCCATTTTCCAGGCCTGTACCATAAATTCGCCATCATGGACCTAGGACTTTGAAAGCCCTTTGCTCAATGATGAGCTGAGCTACAACTCCCACAACCCCTTTGGCTTTGGTCAAAAATAAGCCAAGTGGAGAACATCTTCATCATCTTCTTTTAAAGACCCCGTAATCTCTTGTGGGGTGGTGTTCTGGACAACTTAATGGAGCTAGCCGAGCGTTTATTGGCCGGATGTCCTTCCTGTTGCCAATGAGGAGTTTTTTGTTCAGCAGATATATTCTCATCGTGCCCAGAGAGAGAAATATCTGCCTCTAGCTAGGATCGAACTCACAGCCTCCCGATTGTGAGGCGAGAGCTCCGCCTCTAGGCCACTGCACCACTCAAGGGGAGAACATCTTGGAGACCTCAATCTGCTTCCTCCCTGCTCCAAGGTGAAGAATCAGCACTTGTGCATGCTCAACCGGAGGCCACCACTTGACCTATATGTGTCTTCCCCACATAAAAACGGCCAGGCTAGAGTTTCTAACATGGAGAAGGTCTATTGTAGGCGCCTTACATCATCTTTACTGCGTCGTAGCTGGTTCAGTTCGGTTTTTGTCTTGCTCAGCTGGGTTTCCAGATCCAGCATCTTTGACTGGAATATCCTCTCTCTCGCTGCCGCACGATCCCTTGTCTGCTCCAACTGAAGGCAGAAAGAGAGCAATTAGGGGTAAGTGAGGGCCAATCCATCTCCCACCTCAGGAGAAAAGAGGGCGGCCTGGTCCCTTTTTCATCTTCCAATGAGGATCCTTGCTTAGCTGTGATCTCTCAAAGGCCAACGTTACCGTCGGAAGAATCCAAGCTAAGGAACGCTCCAGTCTTTTTCTGGAAAGAAGATGTGATGGAGTTGATCACCACAATCTTCTCCTTGTTAAAGTCTTCTACGACTGGCTCTTCAAGTGACTTGGGAGAAGACCCAGCTATCCCACCCAAAGCCCAAGGAGGAACCAACCTGCTTCTTGGCGTCATCAATGGCCATCTCCAGCTGGCGTGCCAAGGAGCCACACTCTCTGGTTTTCTCCTCTAGCCGAAGCTGGGCCTGGTGGATGGACTCTTCCCTTTTCGCAATGATCTGGAGAAATTCTATGTTCTGGCCGCTTGAGCCTTCAAGCTTCCTAAAGGGCAACCAACCACACGTGATTTACGAAAGGCAGCTGTGGCCTTTCGAAATAAAGAGCTCCAACATCGATACTTTTTCTTTTAACGGACTAAACCAGGGGGGGTGTCTCCAAACCTGGTAACTTATTTAAAAGACTTGTGGACTTCTACTCCCAGAATTCCTCAGCCAAGCATGGAGACTGAGGAATTCTGGGAGTTGTAGTTCAGAAGTCTTTAAAGTTGCCAGGTTTGGAGAGCCCTGAATTAAACCAAAGAGATGGTTTTGATGGATTATTAACACATTTGATTTTTGATCCCAATAATTACCGTATTTTGCAGAGTATAAGACAGACACACCTTAGTTTTTGGGTTAGGGTTAGGGTTAGGGTTAGGAAAAGGTTAGGGAGGAAAAGAAGAAGAAGAAAAAAATTCTGCCTCTGCCTACCAGCATCCATTGGTATTCATCTGGCTAGCATCCTGTCAGTGTGTGAGAGAGTTGAGGGCTATTTGGAAACTGAAACAGTATTTGCTGTGTGAGCAACAAAGAAGACAGCAAAAAGCCTGGGCGTAGTTTAGCTCAACTGTTCTGTACTAAAGCTGCATGCTGTGCTGAGCTGAAAGTGAAACTCCTCTCCTCTGCTTGTGTTTTGCTTGTATTTACTACCATGTTGGAAAATCCGCTTTTGGTATTATTTACTTCACATGTTTTTTATATATATATATATAAAGAGAAGTTATTGAATCCTGCTGAATCAGTTACTTGTGTGTGCTTTCTGGATGCGATTGCTGCTGCGAACTCTGACGTGTCCTTGCAGCAAATAGCGAGCAGCCAGTTCAGCTTCAGCACAATACTGCAGCCCGATTCATCACAAGCAGCTGATTGGCGGGTGGATCGGCCTCCCGGAATACCCCCAATCAGCTGTTCCAGGCTTCAGGGATTGCCACAGACCATTGCTGCCTCCACACCTTGCAGTTTTGGCTACATTCGGTGTATAAGACGCACCCAAATTTTCACTCTCTTTGGGGGGGGAGGGAGTGTGTCTTATATTCCGAAAAATACAGTAAACCAACTGAAGACACCAAATGCTGTTAGAGGAGCACGCTTGTCAAGAACATAGAATTTTCTAAGAAATGCCAGTTAAACCAACATTGTGATGTCTTCCTCCGCCCTCAAGCATCACCCCAATCCTTCCTAACCTCTCCATCTCCTCCAACTTGAGAGTCAGCTGCTTATTCTCTTCCTGGGCTGACTGATACTTTTCTCTTGTCAATTCCATCTTGTCCCCTTGCAGCTCAATCTAAAAAGAAAGGATTTAAAAGAAAATGGAGGGGGGAAAAAAAGAAGACAACATAGAGAATTTAGAGGGTAAAGATGCTGCTCTTTTCCCTCTAGTGAAGCCAATTTGTTTTGGAAACAGAAAGAGGTCAAGGCAATAAAACCAGCGTGGGTGCAAAGACGTAAGAAAAGATAATAGCAGCTTTTATATAAATATAACCAATGGGAGTTGAGGCTGGGATCTGTTTCAGGGGAGGCAAGTTTCTGGCAAGCACGGAACAGGAAGAAGCAGCAGTTTTTAAGCACGATAATGTTTATCCCACTTTTAAACAACCACAGATAGCTTATTTGAATAGTGATGGCTATCTGAAGGAGGATTACAAAACAAGAATATATTAAAAACTCCTTTTTACGACCTTGTAATCCCTTAATTCTGGGTTAAGTCGGGGCGACTGGATGGAGCTGAGCGTTTACTGGCTGGATGCCCTTCCTGGCACCACGGGGAGTTCACAGCAGATTTTTTTTTTTTTGCGCCCTAGGAGAGAGAAAAATCTGCTGCTACCTAGGATTGAACTCTCAAACCTTCCGAGTGGGAGGCGAGCATCTTCACCACGCGCATAAAAAACCCCTCCACCCTTTCGGTGGCCTTTTCAGACGCTAGTTTGATTTGGCACGATAAAGTTTCTCCTGGGCCCCCGTGGGGATCTGTCAGCTACCTGCAAAGCAAAGCGAAACACAGGGATGGAGGCATTCGGCCCAGGAAGACACACAAGAGAGGAATAAAATGGCCCAAAGAGCCAATTCTACACAGTTTAAAAGGAGACAGCACAACACAAATGAGAGACAGGCATGCAATGGATCTGTTTATTCTGCCGTGCAGCTGTTTTAATCATTTCAAAAAGAGACAAGAGACAAAGATTGCACCTTCCTGATGCTTAGAAGCTCATTTTGGTCCCCGGCTGGAGGTTCGCGTGGGCGCCTTCTGCCAATCCCTTACCCGCTGACGGAGGTCTGAAATCATGGCAGACAGATCCATATTTTTCTTCTCATAACTCTTAAGCTGCTCCTGACACTCAGCCAACTTGGTCTCGGTCATCTTCAAGATCTCAGGAAGTTTCTCCAGCTCGGCCACTTGGCTCTGGAACTGCTTGCGAGCCTGTGGGCAGAAGGGAGAACGGCAGAAGTGAAGAGTTGGTGCCTTCAGGAGACCATCAAGCTTCTCAGCTCTCTGGATGTTGGGGGACCCCACTTCTAACCCCAATGGGTATTATACTCCACTATCTTCTGGAGGGCCGCTTCTCATCTAGCACATTAACTACATTAACATACAGTGGTGGCCAAAATTGTGGAAACCTTTTGGGAAAAGTGTATTTTTGAAGTTGGCTAATAACACCACTTTTTTTTTGGACTTTCAAGATAATCCTATTCCACTGCTGGAATAGCCCTTCACCCAATTGGAAATCTATGGAAATTTTATAGAAACGTGTTAGTTAGAAGGAAGGAAGGAAGGAAGGAAGATACAGTACTGGCCAAAATTGTGAAAACCTTTTGGGAAAAGTGTATTTTTGATGTCTGATGGCTAATAACACCACTTTTTGGGGGGAGTTTCAAGATAATCCTATTCCACTGCTGGAATGGCCTGGGAATAGCCCAGACCTTCACCCTATTGAAAATCGATGGAGCCGACTAAAGAAACTTGTTGATCAGAAGCGACCCAGCAATAAAACCCAGTTAATAGAAGCCATCATTCAATCTTGGTTTCACATGATAACAGCTGCAGAACTAAAAGACTTTGGTTCATTCCATGGGAAGACGTTGTAAGGCCGCCATTCATGCTAAATGTTACCCAACTAAGTATTAACAGACATGGGGATCATTTTTGTATATCTCATTTTTTCTATGGGGATAATTTTTGCATATAGAATACAATAGAATAGAATTTTTTATTGGCCAAGTTTGATTGGACACACAAGGAATTTGCCTTGGTGCATACACTCTCACTCAAGAAAAGATACGTTCATCAAGAATCAAAAGGTACAACACTTAATCTCGTTTTTTCTACGTGTTTCGCTTTTTTTCTTCTTTATATTGTAACTGCTATTCTAATAGCAAACCCTTCATAAAAGTCACTGCATTACATTCTTGATTAAATTATCTTTCCATTGATATATAATTTTATGGCATTGCTCCAAAAAAAAAAGTGGTGGTATTAGCTATGTTTTAGAAAATACAATTTTTCCCAAAAGATTTCCACAATTTTGGCCACTATTGTAACGTGCTAACTGTCCAGCCTAAAATGATGGGAAGAAGGCCGAAATGAATTCGAGAAGCCACCCATTCTGAGACGGGATGGATGATTTTTCTGCACGATCCCCACCTCACCCCGAGCTAACATCCAAATTATTATTTGTATTTTTTTTTAAAAAAAAATGCAGCAATTAGAAGTGAATTGAGAAGTGAAAGAGCCTGGTTTAGCTCTGCAGACTAAAGCACCGTAATTAACATCCAGCTGTCTGCAATTACACCAGTTCGAATCTCACCAGGCTGAAGGTCGACTCAGCCTTCCATCCTTTCTAAGATAGGTAAATTAAGGACCCAGTTTGTGGGGGCAATAAGCTGACTTTGTATAAATATACAAAAGTATGAAGGCTATTGCTTAATGCATTGTAAGCCGCCCTGAGTCTTCGGAGAACAGCGGCATATAAATCAATTAAAAAAAAAAAATTAGAGCCAGCAGCCCTAACTCAGGCAGAATTTTTTCCCTTCGAAAGGGAATAAATGCAATGTGGGCTCCCGTTTAGCCTTTTACAAAAAAAGGAGGAACTGAAGAGGCCTTGGAGAGCTTCAAGAAAAGGAACTTGCATTTTCAATCTCTTTGGCCATTTCTTCCTTCAGGGCTTTGTTCTCTTTGTCGCAGAGCTCCAATTTCACTGTCACCTCATCGGCTTCCATTCGGGTTTTCACCACCTGGGATAAAAGAAATAAAAGTTAAATACAAAGGGGGAGAAAATAAGACAATAAGCCTATAATCTGGAAACCTCCAGGATAAATTTAGTCAAGGCTAAAACACTTGTTTATCTCAGCATCAACTAGGGTTTAGATAAGTCAACCTGGAGCCCTCAAGGTGTAGCTAACTATAAATCCCATAAATTCACAGCATGGAGGGAAGACAGGATGATGGGCATGGCAATCCAGCATTTCCAGAAGCAGAATAATGTCTTAAGCCTTTTCTTAAACCTAATCCTAACCTTTAAATATCTTTTGTGGCAATGGACGACCTAAACCTCTGCTGCGGCTTCCTGTCGCTCAAAATATGTGTCACAACTGACAACGTGCAACACCACACAATTTATTGAACTTTTCGACCCCCGGTAGGTCAACCATGGATAAATATTTTTTTTATACATAGCATAAAGGTTAAAAAAAAAAACCAATATATACAGTGTTATCTTCATTTTAGGTATCAAAACGCGTTTTGTGACTCCTGGTGGTTTCTTTTCTGTGGGAAACGGGTCCAAATGGCTCTTTGAGTGTTTAAGGTTGCCAGCCCCCTGATCTAGACTTAACTCAAGGTTTAAATCGTAACATTTCTCCAAGCCTTCGTGCAGCTCCTGTGATGACATCGCAGACCCCTCAAGGGGTTCGTGGACCACAGATTTGAGAACCCACTGGTTTAGGTTATGTCACTCCCTCCAACTTCTAGATCCAAATCAGGGAAATTCTTGGGAGATGCCAGGATGAAACTAATAACCTCCGAGTCTTTCCCTATATTTTGGACTATGGGGTTCCTACACTTCAGCTTCTCCTGCCACTGGGAATTCTTTTCTATTTGAGGTTTGGGCAGAAACCATCTTTAAAAAAACCCCAAGAGCTGCTATTTGTTGGACCCAAGAAATACCGAGGATGGGCCAGTTCTGTTTAATCACCCAAGCAGGTTCTAGTTGGATACGGACTCTCAACAAATCTCCAGAATGTAAGAGCATCATGTAAGGGGGTGTTTTCCCTTCATTGGCATCCTTCAGTCTCAAGACACTATGGTATCGTGCTCTGGAAAGAGGTCCGGTGTGGAAAGAGATCCGGTTTGGAACAGCATCTGGTGTGACCAAAAAGGCCAATTCGAGACTGGCCATCCCCTCCACACCGAGGGCAGCTACATTCTGTCCCCTGCCCAGCCTCCAGATTTCGCTGGTTCCGGGACTGCCTCTTTGCCTCGGTCTGCCGAACAAGCGTCTCTTCGAATCGGAGAAGGCCATGCCGCGTCTTTAGCCTCCAAGCTGAACAATCGGAGGTCAAGGTTTCCCAGTTGTTAATGTCCATTCCCAGGGCCTTTAGGTCCCTCTTGCAGATATCCTTATATCGCAGCTGTGGTCTCCCTCTGAGGAGCTTTCCCTGCACTAATTCTCCATACAGGAGATCTTTCGGAATCCGACCATCAGCCATTCTCACGACATGACCCAGCCAGCGTAGACATCGCTGTTTCAATACTGTATACATGCTAGAAATTCTAGCACGTTCCAAGACTGCGCTATTTGGAACTTGCCAGGTGATGCCAAGAATTAATCAGAGACAGTGCATTACTTTCCTTACCGGTTCACAAATGTGCGTGTCCTTGCATGCGCCTGGCCATATGTTTTGCTGCCGCGTGCGCCTTTCATGCATGTGCCCAGCCTCAAAAAACGTGCCTAAATAGGATGGCATAGATTTCCACTACCGGTTCGTGCGAATCGGTACGAACCGGCTGAATACCTCCTCTGATCATGTGGAATGCAAGAAAACCCGAATAGCAAATGGAGCTCAGGCCCAGATCGACAATACAACTTCTGGAGGAGGAAACAAGGAGGTGTCCAAAGAGGTCAAGCCCACTCACCTGATTCTTGTAGGTTTCAATCAGGCCTTCGTAGTTCTTGAGGGAAGCCTTTAACTTCGACACTTCCTGCTGAGCCTGATTCAGTCGCTCCTCCACTGGAATCATGCTAGTCTGCAGGGAGGGCCACAAAATAAAACTCGGTTTATTCAGGAGGGAGGATTTCCTAACTAGGTTCACTCGGGATAAGGGGATTCTCTTGCTATCAAGGGCCCCTAGTGTTGTGGCTCCGTTGCCTGAGCCTGTGTCATCAGCAGGAGAGGACTCTGAGAGTGAGGGAGAGGAGTTGGCAAGGCTTCCTTCTCCAGGACCCTCCTCTCTGGCAATGCCTCCGGAGGATAGGCCCAGAGCCAAGCACGTCCCCGCAGCCACAGGGGGACAGTGATGAGGGTAATGAGTTTTGGCTGGACCCTCGCTAGCGTCGCAGATACAGGCGTGCGCAGCAGAAGAAAAGGCGTGCCCGTGATTAGCTGACTCACTGGACCACACCCCACAGGCTATAAAAGGGAGTGAGTTAAGCCTTCAGCTCTGTGACGGATAAAACTAGTAAATCCCTTGGAGTCTTCAGATTTATTCCTGCATTTCGGCTTCAGCTATTATTTCTGGACAATTGTGGTGTGTATTTTCTGCTAAGTTGATAAAGGTCTTGGCAAGCAGCTGCTGGGATTGCTGCCAAGCATCTTATCGGACTAATTGGTTGACTGCCAGTTTATTTAACCCCCGACTGTCTGAGTGTGTGTCTGTTTGTGTGGCGTGGACAGAACACCTACAAGTTTCAGCAGCTCAGTAAGCCAGGATCTGCTTTAGACAAAATCAGTGTCTATCCTGAAAAGGACAAACGGAAAGCCGGCTTGTCTTCCTGCCAGCTCCCCTGGAAACAATTCCGAGTTGCAAACCAGGGTTAGGTATAGATGTGGAGATTCCCTGATTTTGGTATAAACTGCGAATAGCATCTCGGCCAGTTCCAGTTGAAATTAAAAGAAGTAGACTAGGGACAGATCATCTGGGAGAAAAATTTGTGTCTGATCAGTAAGAGTTGATGCTTTTGCGATGACACAAGCAATCGAAGTCCAATTCTGCTCTTGCATTCATTCTTTTTTTTTTCTTTAACAATTTATATTTTCATTACACACATGCATAAGTGTTTAATGAACAGTGTATTGTCTGGACCAGTTTGTTTTTATACAATACTCTTCCGACTCCTAATTTCTACCTCTACTATCCAACCATTTATACGACAAGTCCCATGTTTGGAAATACTCTGTGTCTTCTTTTTTCTTTTCTTTTTAAACTATCCATTTCTGCACAATCTAATTTTTTAAAAATTACATCGTCTTTCTGTGAGCGTTTTATTTTTCCAATATTGTGCATACACAATTCTTGCTGCGGTCAAAGCATGTAATTATTAATTATTATGGGATATTGTTTGCATTGTTTTTTTTGCTGTAAGCCGCCCAGAGTCCCTAGGGAGTTGGGCGGCATAGTAATGCAACTAATAATAATATTAATTATAATATATATAGGTTCCCTTTATCACACTTTTCATGTATTATGCCTAACAAAAATATTTCTGGCTTATAATCTACAGTGCTTCCCCGAAAATAAGACCGGGTCTTATATTAATTTTTGCTCCAAAAGACGCATTAGGTCTTATTTTCTGGTTAGGTTTTATTTTGGGGGAAATACGGTACTAAATGCATCCATCTGGCTGATAATCTTAACTGGGGCTTATTTTGGGGCGTAGGGTTTATATTACGAGCATCCTGAAAAAATCATGCTAGGACGTATTTTCCGGTTGGGTCTTATTTTCATGGAAAGAAGGTATGTGTTGTTTTAACGTTTTCTCCAACCATTTATGTATGTATTTTTGTCCTATATTTCTTTGCTTTTTCACATGTCCACCACATGTGATAATATGTCTCCAGTGTCTGGTTATATTTCCAATATTTGGCGGACATATTTTTAAACATCTTTGCTAACCTTGCCGGTGGTAAATACCACCTATAGATCTTTATATAAATTTTCCTTATATGCAGTTGCCATCGTCAACTTACAATTTCTTTCCCAAAAGCTTTTGCCATTTGTCTTACTCAGGGATCCCCAAATTTGGCGGCTTGAAGACTTGTGGACTTCAACTCCCAGAATTCTCCAGCCAGCATTCTGGGAGTTGAAGTCCACAAGTCTTTAAGCCGCCAAGTTTGAAGACCTCTGGTCTAACTCTTGCATTCGTTCTCCTCTACTCACCTTCAGCCTCTCGTTCTCCAGTTTGACAGCGGTGCTTTCGGTGACCTGTTTGTGCAGCTTATCTACCAAGATATCTCGGTCTTCTCGCATTTTCTCTTCCATGGTATTCTGCTGTTCCAATAGTTCGGAAATACGGCTGCCGGGCAACAAGGAGGATCAACCGTTACCATCCGGGAAGCAAACGGCAGCCTCACGGCGCAACGCAGAATTTCACAAGGCGTGGAAGGCTGCAAGCCTTACACCATTTGGAGTGACAGGGGGAATATACCCATCTTGCTTTCTTGCTACCTCTTAGTAAGATTTACGAGCTGCTTTTCTGGCTAAAGACAACTCCTCCCAGAGTGGATTATAATTCAGATTCCATAAAACAATCCCAGCATACTCAATCTGGCCCTCATCAAAACAACAAGGAAGGGAGCTGCAGACAAGGTGCTAACTCAAAGCACAATATTTTAGTTGTTAAGTCAGTATGTCGAGCCCGACATCAGCTCGACATATTTGTCGCAGGGAGAGGAATCCGCGGCTGACTAAAGGGGGACTCCCCCCACAATCAGGTGTCCTACTCAAGGGAGGCCGTTCCAACAGGTTGGAGATGCTGTTGAGAAGACCCCGTCCCTCACAACCACAAAACCTCACAGTCAGAGAGTCCAATTTCATTGACTGAAATTAACACACTCCGGCAATCAGGCTGAGGTGTCGCCGGCTGGTTTTGTGGTTACCGCAAGAGGTCCTGTTCCTCTGCCGCCGCCCCCCTCACGGCTCTCACCTGTTCAGCATCACAATCTCCACCTCGAGGTCACTTTTGTCTTTCACAACTTGGTTGTAACGATTCCGCCAGGATTCTAGGGTGGACAGTGCTTCGGCCACATAGGCATCCTAACCAAGTAAGACATAGGGAGACATAGGGTAAGACAAGTTTGAAGTTGTGGCTACGTTAAGCCACTCTTAATCTAGGACAGGAAAATGATACAGGAGAAAAGAGAAAAAAAGTGGAAAGAAGAAGGTGGAAGCCAAAGCACTCCTAAAAGAAATTAATTCTGGGAAACATCAAAAGTGCTTCCCTCCAGGCCAACTGCTCTTCAGAGACCTTCAAAGTATCTTCAGATACTTTCAAGATATCTTCAGAGACCTTCAAAGTATCTTCAGATACCTTCAAGATATCATTAGATATCTTCAAGATATCTTCAGTGACCTTCAAAGTATCTTTAGTATCTTCAAGATATGATTAGATACCTTCAAGGTATCTTCAGAGACCTTCAAGGTATCACTAAATAGCTTCAAGGTATCATTAGGAATCTTCAGAGACCTTCAAAGTATCTTCAGATATCTTCAAGATATCATTAGATACCTTCAAGATATCTTCAGTGACCTTCAAGGTATCACTAAATAGCTTCAAGGTATCATTAGGTATCTTCAGACACCTTCAAAGTATCTTCAGAAACCTTCAAGCCAATTAAACACCATTTGACTACCAGGCCATCTTTTTTTGAGGGCGGGGAGGCAACTCTACAATCAAGACAGCTCTTCTTCTTCTGTTGCCCCAAACCTTTCTCCTTCTCCCTACTCTGAATCACATCTCTCAATAAATGCCCCCTTTTCCAGGTGGCTTCAGGAGGTCCTTTCCCAGTGGTGGCCCAAGACCTGAAACGCCCAGCTGTCACCTTTTCAGATAACTGGACGTTCAGTTGATCGGCAAATTCCTCAGCCCGCTCTGCTCGTTCCTTCTGCGCCTTGATGGCTTTCTTCAGGGCTTCTTTGTCCCGATCTCCTTTGGCCTTCAGCTCCTTCAACTGTTCCATGATGTTCTCCACTTCGGCTTTGTGCTGAGCTGCTACCCGCTCCAGATTCTGTAGGGAGGGAAGGCAGATAGGCAGGCAGACCATCAGGATGCCCAAGGGGTTGTTTAAACCTTCAGGTCCTCAAAGCAGAGTCAGCAGAAATGCAAGAGGTTGCCTCATAGTCTTCTATTAATCAGCTGATCAATGTTTAGCCAAAGCAGACACAACTACAAATTACAATATTGCTGTGATCGTGACCGCTCCGGAATTGTTTCCTTAATAGTAAGAAATGTTTTTCCCCCTGCAGAGTTAGGCCTGTCTGGCAAACATGCTTTGAGTGTCACAGCAGACACGGTTCTTAATAGACTGTAAAAGTCGTCATTTCTTGGGACAGTTGGTATCTAGATATCTTCCAGAAGAGGAGAAGGTTGGAGAAGATAGCCCAAAAAGAGAGAGAAACCAGATCTAGGAGATTATTTCTAGGCAGCTATTGGAGATGGATCCCACTTATTCAACTACTTATTCTGAAGTTAAGACCTTCTCGTCTTACTGGAAGACTGCTCCAGATTCCAATTGTTCCGTTAATTGTACTTACCACTCTTCCAAAATTGCAATCTATTCAAAGACTGGGAGCTGGTCTACCCATGCAGCAACTTGAATGGACCCTACCTGTACTCAAAGGATGACTTTGCAATAATCCTCTTTTAAGTTAAAATCTCCCCAAGGGTCAAGCAAAAGAGAGAGGCTCAGCACCTCGTTGTCTTTATGACTTCAAATAAACAACTTAGAGAAGTGTTTAAAAATAGTCTCTACAGAGGGGATGTCCAACTTTGGCAACTTTTAAGAGGGACTTCAACTCCCAGAATTCCTGGCTGGCTAAGGAAGAGCTGGGAGTTGAAGTCCAGAAGCCTTAAAGTTGCCAAGGTTGGACATGTCTGCTCTAACGCTTGACGTGACACAGTCCAAAACTTGTTACAGTTGTTATCACCGGGCCGCCTTTCCCCAAAGAAGGACAAGGCACTGTACCCGGATCTGGATACCCAGGCGGTGATTCTCAGCTTCCTTATTTCGCAGCTGTGCTTGTAAATGACCCCTCACAGCTTCCATAGACTTTGAGAGTTCAGCGGCCGTCTTGGCTTGATCCTAGAAGGCAAAAATGAAAGGCAGAATGCAAAGAATGCGTAATAAGACTCCGAGACTTACACAAGCACACAAAAACACTCCTTTGCGTTATCTTAGCCCCTCTCTATACATCCCGCACAGGAAGGACGTACCTTTTCGGTCTGTATCTGAATCAGTAAATCATCCACTTCCTTTTCTTTCTCTTGTAGTTTCTTGACTAATTGCTGCCAAATAATAATAATAATAATAAAAGAGGTAAAATTGTAGGCATCATGGAACAGCGAATCCAAGACAATTATACACAGGAAGGGACTCAGAAAACGCAGTTCAGGTAGTTTTTGCTGCATGAGAACGCAGCTATTGAAAATGCAGATTACGTTCCTTGCAAAAGCAGACTGAAAAAAAAACCTACAAATTTTAAGATTATTTTGATCAAATAAGGTATGGAGGGAGGGATTTCGCTGGGCCTAGAGCACCACCTGCCGCTCCCAATTTAAAATAATAATAATAAAGAAAGTTCTAACTGAAGTGTTATGGTACGCTGGCAAGAAAACTCAACATTTGAGTAACGTAACACAATAATAGAGTTGGAAGGGACCTTGGAGGTCTTCTAGTCCAACCCCTGCTTAGGCAGGAAACCCTACACCACTTCAGGCAGATAGTTATCCAACATCTTCTTAAAAACTTCCAGTGTTGGAGCATTTACAACTTCTGGAGGCCAGTTGTTCCACTGATTAATTATTCGGACTGTCAGGGAATTTCTCCTTAGTTCTAAGTTGCATCTCTCCTTGATGAGTTTCCACCCATTGCTTCTTGTCCTGCCCTCAGGTGCTTTGGAGAATAGCTTGACTCCCTCTTCTTTGGGGCAGCCCCTGAGATATTGGAAGACTGCTATCATATCCCCCGCCCCACAAGTCCTTCCTTTCTCTAGACTCGCCAGACCCAAATCCTGCAACCGTTCTTCATGTTTGAGTCTCCAGGCCTTTGATCATCTTTGTGGCTCTTCTCTAAACTCTTTCCAGAATCTCAACATCTTTTCTATATTGTGGTGACCAAAACTAGATGCAGGATTCCAACTGTGATCTTCCCAAGGAATTATAAAGTGTATAACTTCATGTGATCTTGATTCTATATATTTACTGTATGTATGTGTATATATATATATATATAGTAAATTTACTATATTTCTCTTTAGCCAGGTTCTTCCTACCTAAACCAAGATTTTTATGCAGCTCTAGTTCAGTGAAATCACAATCCACTCGTTTCTAGGCTTTTTTTTTTCCTCCTGGCAGCCAGCAAACACTCTGCTTCCCATTGGGAGACTAAGGAGACTTAGCCAATGGGCAGCAGGGTGCTTGCTGGCTGCCAGAAAAAAGCCTAGAAACTAGTGGATTGTGATTTCACTGAACTAGGGCTGCATAAAAACCTTGGTTTATGTAGGAAGAACCTGGCTAAAGAGAAATACACATAAAGGCCTACGAAAAGAAAACAAAACAAATACTGTACCTTTACAGGGAGGATACATGGGATGAGGGTGTGGCTAACTGATGAGGGCTTATAAGTCTGAAATAGATCTATCTTAGTCTCCCAATGGGCAGCAGAGTACTTGCTGGCTGCCAGAAAAAAGCCTAGAAACGAGTGGATTGTGATTTCACTGAACTAGGGCTGCATAAAAATCTTGGTTTACGTAGGAAGAACCTGGCTAAAGAGAAATACACATAACGGCCTACGAAAAGAAAACGAAACAAATACTGTACCTTTACAGGGAGGATACATGGGATGAGGGTGTGGCTAACTGATGAGGGCTTATAAGTCTGAAATAGATCTATTTTAGTCTCCCAATGGGCAGCAGAGTACTTGCTGGCTGCCAGAACAAAGCCTAGAAACGAGTGGATTGTGATTTCACTGAACTAGGGCTGCATAAAAATCTTGGTTTACGTAGGAAGAACCTGGCTAAAGAGAAATACACATAAAGAAAAGAAAACAAATAAGTTTACTATGTATGTATATTTACCGCCTTCTCTGTATCGGAGTCAGTTAGCCTTTTCATCAGGGTAGCTTGCTGCTCTGTCAACTTTTGCGCATCTTTCTGTAAAAGAGGAATAAAACCCGGCAAAATTCAGATGATCCAGATGCAGAGACTAAGGAAGCTCTTCTTCTTGGGCCTTCTAGTTTGGAGAAGTTTTTACGTGACTTCTGAAAAACTTTTAGACTCCTATTTCAGGGGCACTGATACCTCCCAGCCATGCAAACCCTCGCAGTGGAGAAGTTCAAATCGGCGAGGGCAAAATCTTACGGCCCAGAGCCTCTCACCAAAATGTGCCACTGTAAAGTAATTTACACCACCTTTTATCATCATTGTCATAGTTTAACGATCCCATAATCCCTTGCAGAGTGGAGTCTGGGCAACTGAATGGAGCTAGCAGAGTGGTTACTGGCCCAATGCCCTTCCTGTTGCCAATACCGAGTTCTGTTCAGCAGATATATTCTCACGAGCGAATTCGAAGGGAAGTATCTGCCGCTACCTAGGATCGAATTCACAACCTTCCCAGTTGTGAGGCGAGAGCTCCACCTTTAGGCCACCGCACCGCCTCCTAATGCTCCCCGTCAAACTTCACCACACTTGTATTGGGGGTGGGATAGAGGTTGCAAATGTCTTGGAAGGTGGGATGCTATAGATTTCTTGGGGGATCTTGAAAATAATTTGCAGGACCGGATCTGGTTAGTATTCACCCGAACGCCGATCCCGATATTTTGATCAGAAATGTTGATTTTTCTAAAACGAGAGGCTGGGTCTGGTTGGGGCCGAGGAATTGCAGGACCATAATCTCAAATGCCTCACTCACCTCCCGATTGTGTTGCTCTCTGAGCAAGTCTCGAAGAGTGCGGTTGGTGTCTTCGAAAGTGCTCAGTTTCTGCAGCAACAACTCTTTTTGCCTAGTTAGGGTGTTGATGTCCGAAACTGTCATGTTCTTTTCCTGGAGTTAGGGAAGATCAAGAAGAAAAGGGGGGAAAAAAGCATGTTAAAATGTTCCTTTTTGAATCTGACACGCTCACAAACCCACAGTTGAAGGGACGTCTCTTCTAAGGGCCACTCCCCTCTCCCAAACACGAGCAGCCCTTCGGCTTACAATCGTTCCGTTAAGCGACCGTTCAACGTTACAGCGCTCTGGGGAAAAAAAGGGACCGATGACCAGTTCTTGCACTTATAAACATTGTGTCAGCATTTCACGTTGCACTTACTCCAATGCTGACATAAGAAAAAGAAGCGGAGGCATCTGGAAAGAGACATTTGACACTTCACCTACTTATTTTCCCTGGAGAGAATATCACCAAGGAGATGGGAGGGGGGAAATTCCTTTAAGTGGGAGCAGTAGATTAGGGGCAGAGTGACGGGGAAGATGGCCAATGAGTGCAGAGGAGGGGGAGAGGAAAAGGGGGGTTTTGGCTGAGGAAGCCAGAGTTGGCTGCGATGAGTCGGAGTTAGAATGTTCGGGCTTAATAAATTAGAGTTTTTTTTCCAAAGACTTTGTTTGAAATGCAATTTATTTAAGATGACTTCGAAACTTGACACATTGCAGAATCCCCATGGCATTGGTGTTCTGACCGAGTTCCTGGCCCATAGATTTTCACTGCTCTCCTCTCCTCTGCCTTCTGCGTATCAGGCACTGGACCCAGCTGTTACTCCTCCTCCTCATCAGCCACCTCCAGACCTGGGGGCTGTTGACTCTCCATCTGACGGCTGACGGACAGCCCAGACTCCTTCCTTCCCTCCCTCCTTCCCTCCATCCCTCCCTCTCCCTCTCCCTCTCTGCCAGCTCCATTCCCTCTTCCCCCTCGGAGATCTCAGGTTGCCTTGATGCTGACCCTGACTTCCACATCTCCTTCTCCTCTGATTTGGCTGCTGGAGGGGCTGCGGCCGACAGGCCACAACAACGGGATTCAAATTTGGGTGCTTGGCAACCGTCCATTTACATTGGTTGCCGCACCTCAGATTCATGTTGATTGTCATTTGCGACCTTCCCAATGACAAACAAAGCCAGGGAGGAAAATCAGATTTGCTTAACGACTGCGCAATTCACTCGAATTACGACTGCAATGGAGCCCAGCATTTCTGCTGCTAAGCGAGACATTCGTTAAGTGAAACTTGCCCCGTTTTACGACCTTTCTGGCCACTGCTGTTAAGTGAACTGCTCCAGTCGATAACATGGTTGTTAAATGAATCTGGCTTCCTCTCTGACTTTGCTGGTCGCAAGAAAAGGGATCGCATGACCTTGGGACACAGCGACGGTCATAAGCACGAACCAGTTGCCGAGCGTCTTTTGAGTTTTGATCGCGTGGCCGCAGGGAGGCTGCAGATGGCCATTAAGTGTGAAACGCGGTCGAGTTCCCTTTTTTCAGAGCTGCCGTAACTCTGAACGGTCACTGAATGAAACCGTTGTAAGTCGAGGACTACCTGCACCATGACTCGCAGCGGAGGCTGAAAAGGCTGGTCTTTCTGATTGTAGTCGTAAGTCGAGGACTGCCTGTACCTCCCCAAGAGAGGAAAAACTGCCCCTCTGCACACCCAGCTCTGCCCGTACCGTTTTCAGCTTCCCAATCACGTCCTTCAAGGCCTGGATCTGTTTGGAAGCGGCTGCCCCATCCAGTTCGGCCTCCACCAGTTTCGACATCAAACACTCCTTCTCGTGCAACAGATGCCGTTTCTGGAGTCTGAAAAGGAGAACGTGGGAATACCAGTGAAAGAGTGTGGAGGGGGAAGGGGTGGGGGGAGAGGGAGAGAGAGAGAGAGAGAGGGAGAGAGAAAGGGAGATAAGAGAGAGATGAGAAAAAGATGAAAGAGAGAAAGAGAGAAAAAGAGAGATGAAAGAGAGAAAGAGATGAAGAGAGAGAGGAAAGAGAAATAAAAAGATGAAAGAGACAGAGAGAGAGATGAAAGAGAGAGAAAGAGAAAGAGAGAAAGAGAGAGATGAGAAAGAGATGAAAGAGAGACGGGAGAAAGAGAGAGAGAGAGAAAGAGAAAGAGATGAAAGAGAGAAAGATGGAGAGAGAGATGGGAGAGAAAGAGAGAAAAAGAGAGAGAGGGAGATGGAAGAGTGAGAGAGAGAGAGGGAGAGAGAAAGATGGAAGAGACAGAGATGAAAGAGAGAGAGAGAGAGAGATGGGAGAGAAAGAGAAAGAGAGAGATGAAAGAGAGAGGGAAAGAGAGAGAGAGAGAGGCAGGGAGAGAGAGATGGAAGAGAAAGAGAGAGAGAGGGAGGGAGAGAGAGAGGGACAGAGAGAGAGACAGATGAAAGAGAGAGGGGGGATTGATCTTCTCTTTTAATAGGCTCTAAGCTAAAAAGCTAGACATTTCCCCCCTCCCCCCAAGAGGCAACTGAACTTTCTTATTTCTTTGAAGACGTTTTGATTCTCACCCAAGAAGCTTCTTCAGCTCTGAGTGGATGGTGGTGGGAAATGGAAGGATTTATACTCCTTGCAGACAGCTGGTCCTTTGCATCCTTTGAGAGAGCCGTTGAGGCCGCTTGGAGGTTGATCTGTGTCCTCAGGGTCCCCCGAGTGGTGCAAACGGGTGCGGAGCCTTCTTGGAACTGCTGAAAGATCTAACAGAGTCCTTTCAACGGTTCCAAGAAGGCTCTACGCCCATGATGGCGAATCTACGGCATGCCTGCCAGAGGTGGCACGTAGAGCCATCTCTGTGGGCAGATGTGCCTTCGCCAGTTGCTTTTCTGGTTTCTGCACCCCTGAGCACCCGAGGACACAGATCAACGACTCTCTAAAACAGTGTTTCTCAACCTTGGTAGCTTGAAGATGGGTGGACTTCAACTCCCAGAATCCCCAGCCAGCGCTGGGGGATTAGGCACAGTCACTCAAGCACTCGTCACTTCTCGTCTGGACTATTGTAACGCTCTCTACATGGGGCTCCCCTTGGGGTGCACCCGGAGGCTCCAACTGGTGCAAAATACGGCCGCGCGGGGGATTATGGGAGCGACGGGGCGCTCCCACGTGACACCTCTCCTGCGCGAGCTGCATTGGCTTCCGGTGGACTTCCGGGTGCGCTTCAAGGTGTTGGTGACCATCTTTAAAGCGCTCCATGGCTTAGGGGACCGCCTTCTGCCACTAATTGCCTGCCACCGGTCGGTTCGCTCCCACAGAGAGGGCCTCCTCAGGGTGCCGTCAGCCAGACAATGCCGGCTGGCGACGCCCAGGGGGAGGGCCTTCTCTGTGGTAGCCCCTATCCTCTGGAACGAACTACCCCCAGAGTTACGAACAATCTCAGACCTCCGGACTTTTCGTCGGGCCCTAAAAACTTACTTCAGCTAGCCGGGCTGGCCTGATTCTATTTTAAAGTTTGATACCGATTTTAATTGAAATGTTTTAAATTATGGGCCCAAACTTTATTTAGTTACTTTTAAAATTATTTTAACTTTTCTGTACAAATGTTTTTACTTCTGGCTGTTCACCGCCCTGAGTGCGTAAGGAGAAGGGCGGTATATAAATCTAATAAAACTAAACTAAACTAAACTTCAAGCTTCCAAGGTTGAGAAACACTGCTCTAAAAGGATGCAAAGGATCAGCTGTCTGCAAGGAGGATAAATCCTCCCATTCCCCACCACCATCCACTCAGAGCAGAAGAAGCTTCTTGGATGAGAAGCAAAACATCTTCAAAAGGGAAAAAACCAACAGGAAGGAAGTCCAGTTGCCTCCTGTGTCCCAAACTCTGCCTTTGGGACACAGAATTAAAGCCAAATGAAATAGGTTTATAACAAGGCAAGAGTCTCCAACTTTGGCAACTTTGTGACTTCCAACTCCCAGAATTCTTCAGCCAGCCAGCATGGTGTCCAATCCACATTGTGGCTGGCGGAGGAATTCTGGGAGTCCACACGGTGTAAAGTTGCCAAGACCTCTGGTCCTAACTTTTTTTTTTTTGGAGAAGACCATTGCTTGGGGATCCTTCCCGACCCCCAAGTTGACCAACATTTCATTACATGCTCAGATCTTTTTCCTCCTTCATCCTTTCAATATTGCGACGGAGGACTGTGTTCTCGTGTTCGGTCTCCACCAGCTCTTGAGTGACCTCGTCCAACTCGTCCTTCTGCTCCTCCAGAAGACGCTTGGCCACACAGCCCGTTGCAACAGGCTTTGGCATCGGACATTTGACCTGGGGACAAGCGGAACCGAGTCAACGGGCGAGTTTCACCCGCGGCACCAAAGAAACTCATGCTAGATCAGCGGTCACCAACTGGTGGTTCGTGGACCACCGGTGGTCTGCAGAAAACTTATTTGCATTTTTTATATTGCACTAAATCAGGGGTCCTCAAACTAAGGCCCCTGAGCTGGATATGTGCAATGAATGTTTGTGTTGCTGCAGAGAGTCTCCCCCTTCGGGGTCTCTTTGTGGGGGTCGGAAGGGGGCAGAAATTCCGAATTGGGGTCTTCTTCAGCCTCCTGGTGTGGGGCTTTGGGCGAAGGTTGGAGGGAAGCACCGCTGGTGGCGAAGAGCCGGAGGGCCTCGTTCCAGTGGGACTGCCTCATGGCCCGGAACTGACTGACCATCTCAGCCCACTGAGTCTCCAGGCGCTGGTATCTGGCCTTGCACTCCCGCAGGTCTTCCCTCTGCTTGGAAAGCCTATGCTCCTAGTCCTCAGTGAGGTGCCCCTGCTGAGCCTCCTGCTCGGCCAGATCCAATTTGAACTGAGCCAGCTGTTTTGCCAACTCTTTCTCGTGGTGGCTGCCTAGCTCCAACAACTGTCGGGGCCCTAAGGAGTCCGGGTAGGCAGGTGAAGAGTGGCTGGGAGGGGAAGGGGGGAGTAGAGACCGGTGAGGCGCCCCTCGATGTGAGTGACATCAAGTTGGCCACACCCACCCAGTCACATGACCACCTAGCTACGCCCACTCAGCTGATCATTAAGCAGATCATATTAGTGGTCCGCGGGATTTAATATTATGAATTTAGTGGTCCCTGTGGTCCGAAAGGTTGGGGATCCCTGCACTAGATCACTCTCAGGAATTTGGGATGAAATCACAGAACATGTTCCAGTTTGGTCAACCTGCTTCAGTTGTCCAGCCTAAATTTCCTGAATGCCAACATTCAGGGCTCCAACATTTCTCCTTATCAGTGTGTGGATAATCAGAGGCACAAGCCAACATGCTCTAATCTGTCTTATCAGGCAGTTATTAGTACCTATATAAGTTGAGTAAACAAGAGGATTTTCTTGGACATCGACGCTAAACTTGTATTTTTGGAAAAATAAGCACTGGCAATTTTATTCTTTTCTTTGGTTCTTTTCTAAGGAGGCAGCTCCAAATAATCAGGGGGGGGGGGAAGCAAATTCTACTTAATTCTTATTAGCTGCCTAGCGGTAAATCAACGACTTGCAGAAAAGAAACATAATTCAAGGCTGATAAACATATTGGAAAAACCTAATTAATTTCTTCATCTTACTGCTTTTACTTTTGGGGAGGGGGTGAGGGAAAGAACGATTTCATTAGATTTGTTTCAAAAACTCAAATCAATGCTCAGCCCCCACATATGGTTCCTTCCAGATGCTGGGCTCGTGCGGGTGAAAAGGGAAGACACAGAGACGGATACAATTCAAACATAAGGTCTATGGAGATTCTCAGGTCATAATTGTCCCAAAGATGCTTTTTTTCCCCCCAAGAGGAAATGGGACTTTCTGTTTTTTTTTTTTAAAGACATTTCGCTTCTCATCCAAGAAGCTTCTTCAGCTCTGGACTGGATGGTGGGGAATGGAAGGCTTGATACTGCTGCAGGCAGCTGATCATTTGCATCAGGGGTGCAATGTTACCGGTTCGGACCGGTTCGCCGGAACCGATAGTAATAAAAGCTACCAGTTCGGGCAAATGGGTATTTCTGACGATCAGCTGTGCGGCACAATTTATATTTACTAGAAAGAAGGAAATCCTGCTTTCTAGCGAATCTAAATTGCGCGGCACAGCTTCCCCTCCCCCCTCGCTGTTCTACTTACCTTTGAAGACTCAGCAAAATGCACATCTGGTGCACACTGCGCATGCATGCGTGAAGCGAACCGGTAGCGAAGCGAACCGGTAGCTGACTTCAGAGCATTTGCATCCTTTTAGGGATTCGTTGAGGTTTATCTGTGTCCTCAGGGTCACCTGAGTGGTGCAAATGGGTGGAGCCTTCTTGGCTGCAGGAGGCTTTCTGCCCTATGTCCTTTCACCTTTGACCCTGTCGACCCAACCAAACCTCCAAGGACTCTCTAAAAAAAGAATGCAAATGAGCAGCTGCCTGCAAGGAATATAAATCCTTCCATCCTCTACCATTCAGTCAGAAACATTTAGTCCGGTCCTAATAGGTTTGTTCTCCTCTGTCGAGCCATGCGTTTATGAAGTGGTTGTTTTGTTTCCCCCAAATCACCAAGGAGGATAAATCCTTCCATTCCTCACTGTCCATTCAGATCTGAAGAAGCTTCTTAGATGAGAAGCGAAACGTCTTCACAGACGGGGGCTGGGGTGGGGTGGGGGGAACACCTTTGGGACAATTCACGTGTAGTTCCCCCACCTCGTTTTTCAATGTTCCCACGACATTGAGTAAGCTGTCGATCTTCTTCTCGTATTTGTTCATCTTGCAATGAATGGCGTCCTCCTCGTCGGTGGAGAGATCACTCAAGCGAAGCACAGACAGCAGCTTGTCGGAATCTGGAGGGGTGATTTCCAGGCGATGGGTCGGTCCCTGATTAAGGGTGGCAAGAGCGAAACAGGATAGAGCCCAAAACCCCGGAGCAGCCTCCCCTAAACTGGCTGCCCTCCAGAAAAATCAAAGCGGTGGGTGAAAAGTGGAAAAAGGGAAGTCTGCCGGGCAGAGGTGGGTTTCATATAATTTTATCACCGGTTCGCCATGCACTGGATTTGCTCGCACGCGCGGCTTGCACGCAGCTTAGAAAAGAGGTAGGTCAAATTATTCTCCAAAACACCAGGAGGCAGCAGGAGAAGAAACAATGGATGGAAATTAACCAAGGAGAGAAGCAACCTGGAATTGAAGAGAAACTTCCTAACAGGGAGGATAATTAACCAGGGGAACAGCTTGCCACCAGAAGTTGTGGGTGCTTCATCACTGGGGGATTTTAAGAGGAGACTGGGCAGTCACCTGTCTGAAATGGTATAGGGCAGTGATGGCGAACATTTTTGGCACCGAGTGCCCAAAGTGGAATGTGTGCACGCACACCGGAGCGTGAGAAACCCAAAGGTCAGCTCGCCGGCGTATATGCGCTCGCCGGAAACCAGAAGAGCAGCTGGCGACGGCACGCGTACCGATTGAGAGGGTTCACCATCATGGGTATAGGGTCTCCTGCTTGATCAAGGAGGCTGGACTAGAAGACCTCCAAGGTCCCTTCCAGCTCTATTCTGATTCTGAAATAAAATGGCATAGCGCCGGGGTGGGGCACCTGCAGGTCGCCACTACCAATTCGCCCGAACCGGCTGAATACCACCACTGCTGCCGGGGAAAGAGGAGGGCGAAGAGTGATATTGACTAGAGGCAGAGTCCACAGCTCGCCTCTTCAGCGGAAGGTGTGTTAAAAGCACACAGGAAGAGCATCAGGATGATTTGGGATAGACCGGAATCCGCCGTGGGACTTTCCGGGAGGGAAAATACAATACGGGTAGTCCTTGACTTACAACAGTTCATTTAGTGACTGTTCAAAAATTACGATGGCATTGGGGAAAAAGAGGGGCATGGGAATGTTTTTCACACTTAATGACCTTTGCATCCCCATGGTCACATGATTAAAATTCAGGCGTTGGGCAGCTGACTCGCATTTATGACCGTTGCAGGGTCCTGGGGTCGTGCGATTCCTTTTTGCGACCTTCTGACAACCAAGGTCAAGGGAAAGCCAGATTCGTTCAATGTACTAATTTAAATACTGCAGGGACTCGCTTAACGACTGTGGCAACAAAAGGCCATAAAATGGGGGAAATCTCACTTAACTGTTTCGTGACAAAAATTTTGGGCTCAATTGTGGTCGTAATTTGAGGACTATCTATAATGGACTGTTAGCAGAGGATGTTGAAGTGTAATTTTGCTGTTGGTTTTACTTGTTAACTATCTTTATTTTTCCATATTTAGTAGATAGATGCCAGGCCAAGCGGGTTGGATAAACCATGTTGTAGAAAATTATAAATTGTGTGCCAGGTGGGGGGTGCATGGACAGGAATTATCTTTGAAATATATTTATCAGTATTCAAGTAGGGGAGACAATTTATGTACGTTTTAGTTTTTCTTCTTATTCCCTTCGTTTTGGGGTGGTGGTGTAATTTTGTTCTGCTTTTGTTCTTCATTTTCTGCCTTTTAGTGTTTGTAGCCTGTATTTTAAGTATTTTAATGTCTATATTTCAATGCTTCGAATCACATTTTTTTAAAAAATTAAAAAGTAGAGCAATCAAGGGGCTGGAAATGCATGGCCTGGGGTAAGCTTAGTTCCTAAACCAAACCATTTCTCTCCCGCGTCCCTCCCACTCCCCATAAGACTTACACTGGGGGTTCCCCCAACTCTGGGCTGCAGATCAGCACTGGTCTTCAGTGCAGCAGAAATCGGGCCTCGCAAACGAGTGAAACCCCACGAGAACCTCTCCCCACGGAACCGATCCCTGGCACCCAAAAAGCTGGAGCCTGTTGTCTCACGCCCCATCCCGGTACCTATGTCTGTGTGCCCCCCCCACTCTATTGGCACTTCAGCCTCAGTAACTAAGAGATAAACAACCCACGTGGCTTAAACCAGAGTCCTCAGCCCACGAGCCACAAACCCACTGCGGTGCGTTCGGGACTGGCCTGCCTGTGTGGTTACGCGAGCTCAGCACGCCGCAGCTCGACTAGTACAAGCGGCGGGCCGATTCCCCTCTGCCCCACTCACCCCCGCCGGGCTGTCAAGCCGTAAAATTTGGGGAACGCTACCCTGTTTTCCCAAAAATAAGACATCCCCTGATAATAAGCCCAATCGGGCTTTTGAGCGCATGTGCTAAAATAAGCCTCCTCCCTCCCCCGAAAATAAGCCCTCCCTGAAAATATTTAAACGCAGAGCTGGAAATCAGGTAAGATGGCAAGAGGAGCCCCGCGCGGCCCAAAATAATAAGACCTCCCTGAAAATAAGGCCAAGCGCTTATTTCAGGATTCAAAAAATAAATAAATATATAAGACAGGGTCTTATTTTCAGGAAAACACGGTAGTTTAGACAGTCACAGCCACCCTCTGTTTGTGCAAGATAGCCGAAAAATCCTCCAAATCCTGGCTCCCTGGGAAGAACCGAGAGCTGGGCCTGGCTGCAGGGAGGGAGGGGAAGGGACGGGGGGGTGTTTGCCTACCTCCCACTTGTACGATGATTCTCTGCAAGATGTTTTGCCGGGGGGCATCCAGGGGACTTTAGTTTTTACTCGGACACTGCGGCGCACATTCACGGTATCCCCTTTCATTTTCTGCTTGTGCCTCTGCTGCGGGAGAAGGGGGGGAGGGGAGGAAGGAGGAGAAGAGGAGCTTTTGAGCCTCGATTCCCTCCCCCTCCCCCTTCCCGGACGGTGACCGCGGGGCGAGACTCTGCAAAGCAAAACCGTGGCTTTTCCCCTCCCTCCCCCCTCCGCACCCCGCCCCTCTGCCCTCTGCCCGCCACCCCCTACCCCCTTGCCCGGAGGCATGCCAAGAACTTGTACCACAGAAAAAGCGTCACACTCTACATCACAGATCAGTCTCAGTAACCACGCTCAGGAAAAAGAAATATAGGTACCGCATAGCTAGGAGAGTATGGGGACAGACTGGCAGGAGCATGGGGCTGGGTTAACCAAGGCCATTGTGACATCATCTAAGTTGCCTAGCCTCTTGTGATGCGAAGCAGGCCCTTAGTTACCCTGGGAAGATTAGATTGGGGGCAATTTGGAGCGTGGCAGCCGAAGAAACCCCTCGCTTCTTCCGACAGAAACCCGGAGCAACTGAAGGGGGAGTTCCCCTCCCCACCCATCATTTAGGCAAGGTTTCTAAAGAGAGGTCTGGGGACCTTGGGGGCCTTCCCAACAGTAGCAGACAATTCAGTTAAGCACAGCTACACAAATCGTGACTTAAGCGACGCCAAGCCAATGAGATAAGTCAAAGCGTAGGAAAGCTCCGGAGATCTGAAATAACTCCTTCCTAAGAACTTTTAATCGGTTTTGGACCTCTTCGCAAGGTGAACTTTTAAACCGAATTTCTCATTCCCTCCATCCTCCAGGAGCTAAGCTGATCGATAGGAAATTCACACAACCCCGCTAAGAAATGTTATAGTTTCTCCTCCTCCTCCTCCTCACTTTGTCCTCTGTCAGCTCAGCGACAAACTTCCCCTTGGGACTACAGAAGAGAACAAGCCAGGATCCATCCTTCTGGGCAGCAGAGTTGATTCTGAGCAAAATTCCTACGCCAGGTATTTTCGATGGCGAAAACTGGGACTACAAACGGGATCCGAAATGCTCGCCCCAATTTTATATACAGTTACGGACAATTTCCAGCAAAGAGAGAGGAAGCTTCAAGCAGCAGCAGCAGCAACAGCAACAGAGGGAGTTAAGCGGTACGCATACCGAGGAGCAGCCACAAAGCAGACAGACATTTTGGCCTCGCGAGGAGGCAGAGCTCGGCTGCCCCTTCCTACCTGGGTTTTTGCCGAAGGTGGCGTTTTCTGACCCTTTTTAATATGGACGTGGACAGGGGTATTTTCATCCACGTGGACGTGCAAGGGAGGAGTTGTGGAACGGCTCTTCATGCTTCTCCTCGGGCAAACAGGAAAGGGCATTCAACAGGATGGAAAAGGGCAACCTGTGAATAAGTAGACTTAGAAATGACACGGGTGCCACCAAGCACACACAACAAGAAGTACAACGCCAGAAGGAAGCGTCCGACCACTCTCAGCCTCAGATCTATGGAAGAAACCTTCCACGTCCCACAAACTTAACCTGCCACAGAGCCACATCCTATCAAAGAGGCACGCGTCTGTCTCTACAGAGCATGGTGCCCTGATGTCCTTCAGCGACCGACGAGAGCAAGCAGAACAAACTCTAGAGAATGGGAGCCTTGCCAGGAGGAATTGGGAAAACATGGCTTCCCATTCTCATTTAGCACGGCTTAAAAGTTTTTATCTCCGGCAAGCTGATGTTTCTTGTTTGAACCAGTTCCAATAAAGCAGTTTAAAAATCAATGTCATTTAAAAAAAAAAAAAAGCTTCCAACTTCCTCCATATAAAGGAAAAGGCATTTCTCATCCGGCTAAATTGTGACTTAAAGAGTTGTATCATAAGCAAACCGTGTTGTCTTTTAACTGGCACGTCACACACGATGCACGCAGTGGGAATCCAAAACCTTGTGGATCAGCTCAATTTCAGGACTCCCGTATACTTCGTAAAAATAGGAGCACCAAGCAATTGTTCATTTACCTGAACAATTACTTTTGACAGGTTCGTGGGCACGCCCATCCCGTAAACACTACCCTGCCTTTGGAATTAACCATCATGTGTCCCTAGATACGCAACAAATGAAGATTTCTCCCCAGGTCATTGGCTATCACAAAGCTTCCTAGACGCCGTCCAACCACTATAAACAACTCCATCTGACCCTGAAATAAAGCAACCCCATTTTTTTTTTTTAAAAAGGGAAAAGGTTAGTGCTGCTAATTCAAGTATCAAAAGGGAGACCTGGTGGGTGCTGCAACCTACAGATAGCGTGTCGTTCTCTTGGGTGCAGGGTTTCTGAGTTGTGATGATTATTCCACTCTTGATCGATGGGGACAATCTGGAAGCACAAAAAAAAATAAAAATAAAAGAAGTTAGCGCTTTTCAAGGAAATTCAGTGTTTCTTTCTCCTGGGCAGAAACCTTCCACAGAGGACTCTCTTTTTTGGGGGGACGGGACAGTTTTAATTCACAATGTTTACAGGTAATCCTTGATTTACAACAGTTGATTTAGTGATTGTCGGAAGTTACGACACTGAAAAAAAGCAATTTATGTAAGGAAAAAAAAAAGCCATAAATTGCTTTATGGTCATGGGATCAAAATTCAGACGCTTAGCAACTGAGTTTTATGAGGGTTGCAGTGTCCCAGGGTCACGTGATCCGCATTTGCAACCTTCTGACAAAGTCCACGAGATTCACTTAACAACCAGGTTACTAACTTAACAATTGCAATGAATCATTAACACAGCTGTGGCAAGATCAGGCAAGGTGGGGCAAAACTCACTTAACCTGCCTTCTGTTAAGCTGCCTTGCTTAACAGAAATTTGGGGGTCAATTTTGGCCGCCAAGTCGAGGATTACCTGTATTTCTATTTCAAGCGCACACCCATCCCAGAGATTTTGGGCAACGCCATCCTGTCTTTGAAATTGAGTTAATAAGAAATCCCACGTCCCCTTCCTCCTGTGTAATTTGGTTTTTTAGTGGTTCGTTGTATCTTTCAACGTATATGGATAGATTTTTTTAAAGGATTGTACACCTTCCAGAGTTACCTTGTGATAAGATGGGCGGCCAATCAATTTAATCAATAAATATAATGAAATCGAACCAATAAATATAGATAGATATATATAGATAAGAGGAGATAGATAGATAGTAGATATATAGAGAGCGAGATTAGATAGCAGACAAACAGAAACAAGATATTAGATAATGGTAGATGAGATAGATAGATAGATAGATAGATAGATAGATAGATAGATAGATAGATAGATGATACTGTAGACAGACAGATAGATGATATATACATAGAGAGAGAGAAAATAGAAGACAGAAGACATTAGACAGATGAAAGATACTGTAGACAAATAGATAATACATAGATATAGAGAAAATAGAAGACAGATAGAAGACATTAGATGATAGACAGATACTGTTGACAGATCAGAGGTGGGTTCCAGCAGGTTCTGACCAGTTCTGGAGAACCGGTAGTGGAAATTTTGAGTAGTTCGGAGAACCGGTAGTAAAAATTCTGACTGGCCCCGCCCCCATCTATTCTCTGCCTCCCAAGTCCCAGCTGATCAGGAGGAAATGGGGATTTTGCAGTAGCCTTCCCCTGGAGTGGGGAGGGAATGGAGATTTTACAGTATCCTTCCCCCACCACGCCCACCAAGCCACACCCACAGAAACGATAGTAAAATTTTTTGAAACCCACCACTGAGTCAGATATATATATAGAGAGAAAGAAAATAGAAGACAGATGGAAGACATTAGATAGATGATACTGTAGATAGATAGATGATATAGAGAGAAAACAGAAGTCACAAGACATTAGATAGATGATAGATACTGTAGACAAATAGATAATACATATAGAGAGAGAAAACAGAAGACAGAAGATATTAGATGATACTGTAGACATATATAGAGAGAAAACAGAAGACAGATGAAAGACATTAGATAGATGATACTGTAAATAGATGATATAGAGAGAGAAAATAGACGTCAGAAGACATTAGATGATAGATACTGTAGATAGATAGATGATATATATAGAGAAAATAGAAGTCAGAAGACATTAGATAGATGACAGATACTGTAGACAAATAGATAATACATAGATATAGAGAAAATAGAAGGCAGAAGATATTAGATGATACTGTAGACATATATAGAGAGAGAAAATAGAAGACAGATGAAAGACATTAGATAGATACTGTAAATAGATAGATGATAGAGAGAGAAAATAGAAGTCAGAAGACATTAGATAGATACTGTAGATAGATAGATGATATATAGAGAGAAAATAAAATTCAGAAGACAGATAGAAGATATTAGATGATACTGTAGACATATATATATATATATATATATATAGAGAGAGAGAGAGAGAGAGAGAGAGAAAATAGAAGACAGATGGAAGTCATTAGATGATAGACAGACAGAATATAAAATTAATAGATAGGGATAGATAAGATAGCTATCTAGCTTGATGAGAGAGAGAGAGAGAATAGATGAGATAGACAGATGATAGATAGAAAGTAGATAGGTAGGGGAGAGATAGATGATAGATATGAACACATAGATAGATAAATAGATATAATAAGTAGATGTAGATAAGAGATTAGATAGATAAAAGAATATAGAGAGATAAGAGATTAGATAGAAGACATTAGACAGACAAAAGATAAAGACATTAGATGATACTGTAGATATATAGATAAATATTGTAAATAGATAGATTGTATATAGAGAAGATAGAAGTCAGAAGACATTAGATGATAGATGATACTGTAGACAAATAGACAATACATAGATATAGAGAAAATAGAAGACAGATGGAAGTCATTAGATGATAGACAGAATATAAAATTAATAGATAGGGATAGATAAGATAGCTATCTAGCTAGATGAGAGATATAGATATGAATGCATACAGGTAGGGGAGAGATATAGATGATAGATATGAACACATAGATAGATAAATAGATATAATAAGTAGATGTAGATAAGAGATTAGATAGATAAAAGAATATAGAGATAAGATAGAAGACATTAGACAGACAAAAGATAAAGACATTAGATAGATGATACTGTAGATATATAGATAAATATTGTAAATAGATAGATGATATATATAGAGAGAAAATAGAAGTCAGTAGATAGATGATAGATACTGTAGACAAATAGATAATACATAGATATAGAGAAAATAGAAGACAGATAGAAGGTATTAAATGAAACTGTAGACATATATATAGAGAGAGAAAATAGAAGACAAATGGAAGACATTAGATAGAGGATACTGTACATATATAGATAAATACTGTAGATAGATAGATGATAGAGAGAGAGAAAATAAAAGTCAGAAGGCATTAGACAGAGAAGAGATAGATATAGGTAGGTCGGTCGGTCAATTCCTGCTCAACTCCGTGGGGGGGGGGCGATGGGGGGGGGGTGTCAAAGAAACCTCCTATATAGACTTCAGGTTCGGAAGCGGAGCCTCCCCGTGCAGGGGCAGTCTACCGCGAGGAGAGGCGAAGCGGCGGTTTGGCCCTCGCGGCTTCCCGTCGCCGCCATTCCTCCCTCGCCCCTCCCCTCCCTCCCCTCCCCTCCCCTCGGGGGGGGGGGCTCACCGTGAGGTTCGGAGATGACCGCGGAGCCTCCTCCTCAGCACGTCCTCGAAGCCGTGGATGAGGCGGCGGTAGCTGCCCACGCTACCATGGAGACACGGGAGCCGGGGCGTCGGCGGCCGCGGCCAGAAGCCGCCGCCGCCTCCCCCGCCGCCGTAGCTGCCGCCGCCGCTGCTGTAGCACCGGCAGGCTCCCGCCGCCGCCGAACAGCCGCCGCTCCACGACCCGCAGAGCGGCTTCCGGCTCCGCCTCCGAGACCCCGCCCGCCGCTCCCCCATTGGACGGTTCAAACCCCACGCCGAACGGCGCGCACCCTCGTGACCGCCTCCGCTTCCGGCCGGCCCGCGCCTGCAGCCCGCCGCCAGGCTCTCTCGCCCTTCAGTTCCCGCCCTACGTTGCCAGGAGACGCCGCGCGGGGCGTCACAAGGCGCGTCCGGCGAGGGGAAAAAAAAAACAGAAACAACGCCGCGACGCCGTTGCCAGGGAAACGAAGGGAGGGGCGAGGGAAGAAAAATCAAACTGACAAGCTCTGGAGAAAACCTGGAGCTGAAATCCGGCCGTTGGATTGGGGAATAAAAATTTTATATTATATATAAATAAAATGTTATATATATAAAATTTTATATATACATATAAAATTTTTATTCCCCAATCCGACTATAAAAATTTTATAAAAATTCTTATAAAATTTTATAAAAATTTTATAAAAATTCCCCAATCCGAATATAAAAATTTTATATTATATTATATATAAATATAACATTTATATTATATTATATATACATATAAAATTTTTATTCCCCAATCCGACGGCCGTATTTCCAGTTCCAGGTTTTCTCCAGAGCTTGTCCCCTAGAGTCAGGAGTGACTAACGTGTGTGTGTGAAGGGAACCTTTCTGGGCTTGGGGACTGTAGTTCCCATCATCCCCTACCACCTTGGTTCCATTAGATCAAAGGCTCGGGGTGGGGGGTGAACCTGGGCCTGGATGAATCTGTTTGGATTGGACTTCATTCATGCTGGAGCCCCCCTTGAGGGAATAAAGACCCTTCTGGGTTGGGGACTATAGTTCCCATCATCCCCTGGCTTTATAGGCATTATATCAAATCAAGGGGTTGATATGGAACTTTTTTTTTTAGATTTGTTTTGACTATATAAAGTCAATTTGACTATATAAAGATAAATTCCTTGTGTGTCCAATCACACTTGGCCAATAAAGAATTCTATCTATTTTATTATCATCTCTATATCATCTATCAATCATCATCTATCTCTTACCATTATCTATCTTATCATCTCTATATCTATCATCATCTGTCTTATCTCTATATCTATCTCATCATCTCTATATCTATCATTATCTATCTATCTTATCTCTGTATCTATATCTAATCATCTCTGTATCTATCTACATCTAACATCATCTATCTTATCTCTATATCTCCTTATCTCTATATCTATCTCATCAACTCTATATCTATCATTATCTACCTATCTTATCATCTATCTATCTATATCTAACATCATCTATCTTATCATCTCTACATCAATCATTATCTATATTATCTCTATATCATCTATCTTATCATCTCTATATTATCTACCTCTTATCATCTCTATCTATATTTAACATCATCTATCTTATCGTCTCTATATCAATCATTATCAATCATTATCTAATCATCTCTGTATCTATCTATATCTAACATCATCTATCTTATCTCTATATCTCCTTATCTCTATATCTATCTCATCATCTCTATATCTATCATTATCTATCTACCTATCTTATCATCTCTATCTATCTATATCTAACATCATCTATCTTATCATCTCTACATCAATCATTATCTATATTATTTCTATATCATCTATCTTATCATCTCTATATCTATCATCTATCTTATCATCTCTATATCTATTATCTACCTATCTACCTTATCATCTCTATATTATCTATATCATCTATCTCTATATCTATCATCATTATCTATCTCTTATCATCTCTATCATCATTATAATCTATCTACCTATCTTATCATCTATCATCTATCTATCTATCTATCTATCTATCTATCTATCTATCTATCTATCTATCTATCTATCATCTTGTAAGTCACTCAGAATTGCTTTGGATGGCAAGATGGGCAGCATATGAATTTAATAAATTAAAAATAAATTAAATTATATCTTCAGCCTCAGATCCTTTCCACGGTGTTTTTAAATTGCTCTTCAGGCTTTTTTTAAAAAAGGTTTCAGGGGTGTTAAAACATCTACAATTAAAACTCCAAAAGACACACAAAAGCATCACACAGAAGCTTTCCCAGTTCTTCCTTAGGGCTTTGTAGCGGCTTAAGCGGGGTGAGATTTTAATCCGAATTACAATAAAATTTCTCCCTGAGTTCCTTTGGGGGTGCTGACAATGGACCTGTGAAGAAACAGCCTTCGGTTCAAGAACTGATTGTTATGGTTTGAGTTCAACATGAGAGGGAAATCCACTGTAAGCCCTGATTATGGTTTACAACTTGCCATATTTAACTATGTGGTCCAGTCATCTTATTATCATATGTGGTGGACATGTGTAGAAGCAAAAAAAAAAAAAAAAATACTGGACAAAAATACATACATGGCTGGAAAAGATAATAAACTCACACATTGATTTAAAACCAGAAATATTCTTGTTGGGGAATGTTACCTGAAACTTATAGTAAAGAGCATATTATAGTATAGCATGTTTTATTATTCATGTATTAACTGCAGCAAGAATCGTATTCGCACAAAATTGGAAAAGTGAAGAAATCCTCCCTACTGATAAGAATTATAGGAAATAATGATTTAGGAAAATATTAGAATGTGCAGAAATGAACAGATTAACGCTGGCAATTAAGGAGAAAGAACAAACTGAATATTATATGATATGGGAATTATTTTAGGGAACAAAAATGGAAGTTGGAAATAAAAGGAGATTAAAGAAGAGTAGAAAATGCTAAAACAGGGATGTAAACAATATAATGGTATTATTATAATATTCTTATTAGAAGCCACAAGAGGGAAAAATGAATAAGTTTATCATGCTCAATTGTTCAATACACTATAATTGTAACATTGGAGAATTAATATCAATGTAGGGAATGTTATAAATTTTGATGGTTATTGCACAGATATTTGTACCCAGACGACACACTGTTTAAGAGAAGATGGAATGTTTATATCAAAAAAAAAACCTTAAGAAAAAACTATGGTCCAGTCAAGAAACCCATAATATAGATAGAGCTCTAAAATAGAGCTGAAGAAGCTTCTTGGGATGAGAAGCAAAACATCTTCAAAGAAAAACCAAAAAAATTGAGTTGAAAAAGCACCTTTGACCTAATATAGATATATTCCAGATGTAATAACCATTTCTGAGGTACTGTGCTGGTCGAATGCCCTTTTATATGAACCCTGAGGGTTCAAACGCCTTTCGCTTTCAGCCAATGGGAAGAGGCCACAGGCAAAAAACGTGGCTATTGGTCTTTCTGCGGGCACAAGGACCAATAGTCTCGCCAGATAAGAGAGCCAATGGAGGGGAGGAGTCTGAAGCTGGGCCACCAATTAGGTAAGTGCTGGCTTGGCAGGGAGGGGGGGGGCTATGGGGGGGAGAGATGGTATATAAAGGGAGCAGCTGCCAGTAGGAGCCACTTTGCCCCTCAGAAGAGCTGGAAGTCAGAAGAAGGAAGGGGGAAGAGAAAGGAAGGCTGGAAGACTCTGAAGATAGCAGAGGAAGAAGGGCTGGAAGACAGAAGACTAGAGGAGGACTTGGGAGAAGAGGAAGCTTTTGAGCTGAACACTATAAGAGACCTGTGGGTCTCTGCAGCAACATCTAGGGCAGGGGGTCTGCAACCTTAAATATTCAAAGAGCCATTTGGACCTGTTTCCCACAGAAAAGAAAACACTGGGAGCCACAAAACCTTGGTGGGCATAGCTAACTTGATGTCACTGACTTCCACTGGTCACATGATTTCCCCCCCCCCCCCCAGCCATGCCTACCCAGCTGGTCTGTAAAGGTTTCCCTTACCTTCTCAGGCCAGGTGAGTAATGACTGGGGGAGGAGGGCAAGGGGTGGGGCCAGCCAGTGTTGGGATCACCTGATGGAGCCACAGCAGAGGGCCCAAAGAGCCACATGAGACTCCAGAGCTGTAGGTTGCTGACCCCTGACCTAAGAAGTAGGAAGAATAACCTCAGCAAGTCCAATTCCTGAGGAACAGGAATAAGTCACTAGGTGTTTAAGCTGAAGTCCTAGACGTTGAAAGGACCAAAGAAAATTCTCTCCACTTTAATTCAGCCTCTGGCTTGGAGCTGAAGTCTGCAGAACTGATGGCACATGCATGAGCACATGCGCCGTTCCCAGCCGCTCTTCTGCTTTTCAGCATGCACATGCTGGTCTTTGCAGGCGCTGGAAAACATCCTGAAAAACTGCCAAAAAACAACATTCTTTGGGGCCTTTGTTGAGCCAATTTTTGGACTGTTTTCTCGGCCGTTTTCAGGTACCCACAAAGACCAACTGGTAGGGGCACAGGTGCATGATAGAAACCCCCAAAAATCAACTGGCCAGTGCGCACACATCAGCCAGCTGGCCTTTTGGGTTCCCAGTGCTCCAACATGCGCACTCGCTGCTGAAAAGTTTTACCACGACTGTCCTAGAATCGGGATGAGAGCAATGACCATTGGAGAACTTTTAAAAGAAACTCCACTTTAAATTTAGACTTTGGCTTGGAGCTGGAGTCCTAGAGAGGGCCAAAGAACATTGGCTCTTGCGAGGACCAGAAGGAGAACTTTACTTGGGGAAAAGCTTTAATTGGCATAGAGCTTTAAAAGCCTAAAATGCCTCTGCCCACATTACCGCGGACTGGCCATCTATTCCTCTTTTAAATCCCGCTGTAGACATTTCAGTGAAATAAAAGTGTCATTAAGAAAACCCGTGTCTTGATCCCTTCTTTTCGTATTAATGGATGTGCAAGCAGAGATCAAAGTGACGATCAATGGGCAAACAGTGGCTTTTTGCACCCAGTAATACACTTGGGGGTTTTCTAAGGGAGGGAAAACAATTAAAAAAGGGATCATTTCTGGATTGCTTAATGCATTGTAAGCCGCCCTGGGTCTCCGGAGAAGGGCGGCATATAAATCGAATCGAATAAATAAATAAATAAAGCCATGAGTTTACAAACTTGTGTAAAAGGTTCCTCATCAATTCATTTCCTTGTCTCAAAAAAAAAAAAATAAATCAGTCTATATTTGTTATTTCATAACAAAGCCATCACTCATTTTGCCTCAATTTACTTCTCAAATTTTATGTGTAAGTAAAGAGCTGTTTCACTAAAACCAACAACAGGGACAGCTTGGCAAATGGTTAGGTAACTGCAAATTCCTCCTGACCAAAAGAATAATAATAATTATTTCATGAGAATCATTTCAGTTGCCAATTCTTAAATGTGTCTCCTCAAACTCTGAAACGTAAGAGCTATATCAACGTGGCAGCTTATTTCATTCGTGAACAAGTTCCCTTGATGTATCATAGCCACCGTAAATAAATTTATAGGCTAAAAATAGTGGACAGGAATCACACCTGAACTATTCTGGCATTGGTACCAAAGACTCACTTTTTAAGCTTAGCTAAATCCGAGTTCTTTTTCATAAAATTCCTTAGGACAGGATCTTACATATCTTTTCCCTCAAATGTCTACTCCCAATTTCCTATTTGAATCCGAAGAAGAGATGTTCCCCCCATATAAGACTATTGCACTCTTCAAAACTGTACAGTAATATCATTGTAAAAGCATCGTATGTGCCTATAATGGTCAACTATAAGCAACTCGGAGGCTTCTAAAAATAAAAATAAACCCCAAGGAGTTGCAATTCGAAGAGAAAACCTGCCTCCAATGCCAGTCAATTCTGATTTAACAGGCATCCCAGAATACATAACCGTTAAAACCGAACACGGAAAAAGAAGCATTTCCTTTCGTAAGCTGGTACTAACATGACAATTCAGCCGACTTGCCAACGGGGCAGCGTTGGCAAGGACAATTCAAAAGAGGCTTCATAATAACGTCCGAGCATTCGTGTCGTGGGCTTGGGGACTGTAGTTCCCATCATCCCCTACCACCTTGGTTCCATTAGATCAAAGGCTCACGGGGGGGTGGGGGGTGGGGGGGGACCTAGGCCTGAATGAATCTGTATGGATATGGATACGGCTTAAGCGGGGGGCGTGGGGGGGAGATTTTAATCAAAATTACAATAAAATTTCTCCCTCAGCTCCTTTGGGGGTGCTGACAATGGACCTGTGAAGAAGCAGCCTTAGCTTCAAGAACTGATTGTTATGGTTTGAGTTCAACATGAGAGGGAAATCCACTGTAAGCCCTGATTATGGTTTACAACTTGCCATATTTAACTATGTGGTCCAGTCATCTTATTATCATGTGGTGGACATGTGTAGAAGCAAAAAAAAAATACTGGGCAAAAATACATACATGGCTGGAAAAGATGATAAAGCCACACACTGATTTAAAACCAGAAATGTTCTTGTTGGGGAATGTTACCTGAAACTTATAGTAAAGAGAATGCATATTTAAATATTCATGTATTAATTGCAGCAAGAATCGTATTCGCACAAAATTGGAAAAGTGAAGAGATTCTCCCTCCTGATGAGAATTATAGGAAATAATGATTTAGGAAAATATTAGAATGTGCAGAAACGAACAGATTAACGCTGGCAATTAAGGAGAAAGAACAAACTGAATATTAAATGATATGGGAATTATTTTAGAGAATAAAAATGGAAGTTGGAAATAAAAGGAGATTGAAGAAGAGTAGAAAATGCTAAAACAGGGATGTAAACAATATAATAGTATTATTATTGCTTAATAATTGCTTAAACGCATTGTAAACCGCCCTGAGTCTCCGGAGAAGGGCGGCATATATATTATTTTTTTAAAAAATTATTATTATTATTATTATTATTATTATTATTATTATTATTATTATTATTATTATTATTATATTAGAAGCCACAAGAGGGAAAAATGAATAAGTTTACTATGCTCAATTGTTCAATACACTATATTTGTAACACTGGAGAATTAATATCAATGTAAGGAGTGATGTTATAAATTTTGATGGTTATTGCAGATATTTGTACCCAGACAGCACACTGTTTAAGAGAAGATGGAATGTTTATATATATATATAAAAACTTAAAAAACTATGGTCCAGTCAATAAACCCATAATATAGATAGAGCTCTAAAATAGAGCTGAAGAAGCTTCTTGGGATGAGAAGCAAAACATCTTCAAAGAAAAACCAAAAAAATTGAGTTGAAAAAGCACCTTTGACCTAACATAGATATTCCAAATCTAATAACCATTTCTGAGGTACTGTGCTGGTCGAATGCCCTTTTATATGAACCCTGAGGGTTCAAACGCCTTTCGCTTTCAGCCAATGGGAAGAGGCCACAGGCAAACAACGTGGCTATTGGTCTTTCTGAGGGCACAAGGACCAATAGTCTCGCCAGATAAGAGAGCCAATGGAGGAGAGGAGTCTGAAGCTGGGCCACCAATTAGGTAAGTGCTGGCTTGGCAAGGAGGGGGGACGATGGGGGGGAGAGATGGTATATAAAGGGGGCAGCTGCCAGTAGGAGCCACTTTGCCCCTCAGAAGAGCTGGAAGTCAGAAGAAGGAAGGGGGAAGAGAAAGGAAGGCTGGAAGACTCTGAAGATAGCAGAGGAAGAAGGGCTGGAAGGCAGAAGACTAGAGGAGGACTTGGGAGAAGAGGAAGCTCTTGAGCTGAACACCAAGAAGAGACCTGTAGACATTTCAGTGAAATAAAAGTGTCACTTAAGATCCCTTCTTTTTTTATTAATGGCTGTGCAAGCAGAGATCAAAGTGACAATCAATCAGCAAACAGTGGCATTTTGCACCCAGTAACACACTTGGGGGTTTTCCAAGGGAGGGAAAACAATTTAAAAAAGGGGATCATTTCTGGATTAGGCCATGAGTTTATAAACTTGTGTAAAAGGTTCCTCATCAATTCATTTCCTTATAAAATTTACATTTTGCCCCCCTGGCTTTTCACACACAGAAGTATTCTTATGGAGCGCCCATTATAGGATTTGGCTCCAAAAAATAGTGAGGTATTTTCATAGAAATGTATTGCAGTAGGAAACCAGACCAAGTCACAGCAGCCCAAAAAAACCAAAACATTTTATTGTAACTTTTGCTTTCCTGAGCTGGAAGAACTTTGTGAAGGTTTTGCCTCCTGAGCTGAACATTACGTAGCTGGTTGAGGGAATTTTCTTTGCCTTAAAATCTCTCTCTCAAAAAGGGACTGGCTTCTGCTGGCAGATCAAAAAAACCAGTTTGAGAAATCTGTACCTCACTATATGTCTCAAAAAAAAAATCAGTCTATATTCTGATTATTTCATACATCACTCATTTTGCTTCAATTTACTTCTTAAATTTTATGTGTAAGTAAAGAGCTGTTTCGCTAAAACCAACAACAGGAACAGCTTGGCAGCTGGTTAGGTAACTGCAAATTCCTCCTGACCAAAAGAATAAAAATAATTATTATTTCATGAAAATCATTTCAGTTGCCAATTCTTAAATATGTCTCCTCTAAAACTCTGAAACGTAAGAGCTATATCAACGTGGCAGGTTATTTCATTCGTCAACAAGTTCCCTTGATGTATCATAGCCACCGTAAATAAATTTATAGGCTAAAAATAGTGCACAGGAATCACACCTGAACTATCCTGGCATTGGTACCAAAGACTCACTTTTTAAGCTTAGCTAAATCCGAAGTTTTTTTTCATAAAATTCCTTAGGACAGGATCTTACACATCTTTTCCCTCAAATGTCTACTCCCAATTTCCTATTTGAATCCGAAGAAGAGATGTCTCCCCCCGTATAAGACTATTGCACTCTTCAAAACTGTACAGTCATATAATTGTAAAAGCATCGTATGTGCCTATAATGGTCAACTATAAGCAAACTGGAGGCTTCTAAAAATAAAAATAAACCCCAAGGAATTGCAATTAGAGAAAACCTGCCTCCATTGCCAGTCAATCCTGATTTAACAGGCATCCCAGAATACATAACCGTTAAAACCGAACACGGAAAAACAAGCATTTTCTTTCGTAAGCTGGTACTAACATGACAATTCAGCCGGCTTGCCAACGAGACAGCATTGGCAAGGAGAATTCGAAAGAGGCTTCATAATAACGTCCGAGCATTTGTTTCCTTCCATTCACGCTTGAATTTCGTGTTTCTGAAAGGGACCAGGAAGATAGTTGCTTTTAACTCAAAATCCAAAGAACGCAGCCTCCTACTGGCTCTTCTAACTTCTTCCCTAAAATCAAAATAAATCCGTATCTTCCTTCTTCTGCTTGGGATTCTCCGTGATTTTAGTTCTACTCCAGTTCCAATGCGCAGAACTACACTGCTTTAAATCAAAACAGCTTTTTCTAAGCAAGGCAAAAAAACCTTGATCCCCGAGACTCAGCACCGTGCCCAGTTGGCTGCCTCCCCCTGACCAATGGCATCCTCCACGCGTTGGTACCAAGGCTTGATTTTGGTGTGCTCCATCACGTCGTCAAAAGCCTCCAAACCTTCCATGACCCGTAGGACTCCATAGACTGCCTGGGTGGAGGGGAAAAAAAAGTGGAAAATCATTACCGCGTCTGCATACGGTTTGCCAACTTCATTGCCCAGAGGATCACTGTTTGCCCTCTCCCCTTCTTGGAAGAGCTTTATAGCTTTTCCCACTGGCTTTAAAAAGTTCAAAACATTCTTAAAAGATCCATCTCATCCTGGACAGCCTTTTTTTTTTTTGAACTATTACCATCTGGCAGCCGGTACAGGATAATACAAACAAGGCAAATAGGCTGAAAAACAGCTTCTATCCAAGGGCAATAACCATACTGAATTCTACGGTATAGTGCAATGTTCATTCAATATCAAGGGTTTTCAATTCAATTGTGTAGAATGAGAAGGATGTGCGTTTGTGATTTCATTTTTGTAGTTATAATGTGCACTGACGATGGCATTTAATTTCGTTGTACGAGGTGCAATGACAATAAAGTAAACTAAACTAAACTCTTAATTTATAGGCAGGATTAGAGCCAGCGAGATGGAGGAGACCTCCCCCTTCTTGGCCCAGGACCAAAAAGCCACACTTCCTTTTTCATGTAACCAGAAGATGTTCCAGTGTTGGAGGTTTTGAAAGACATGATTTGGGTGAAGTGAGATGTGTAAGAAGAGTTGTTGTCTCCTAGGACCAAGAGATGTGTGTCACTCCTAGGACCGAGAAGGAACAAAAGGGAGAAGGGACATAACTTCTGGGCTCTGCTGTGCATTTGTAAAATACAAGAGGGACTCCTGAGGCCAAAATAGACTTCCATCTATTCTACTTTTCATACCTCAGGATCTTCTAGGCAAGGAATGCCAACATAACTCACATCCATCACATAACTCAATCAACCGATGGAACGGAAGTTGCCTTCAGAAGTTGTGGGAGCTTCATCACTGGAAGCTTTCAAAAAGAGACCGGACTGCCACCAGTCAGAAATGGTGTAGGACAGACCTTAAACACTCAAAGAGCCATTTGGACCCATTTCCCACAGAAAAGAAAACACCGGGAGCCACAAAACCTGGGTGGGTGTGGCCAACTCGATGTCACTCACTTCTACCAGTCACATGACCCCCCTCCCTAGCCACGCCTACTCAGCCGGTCATTAGGGCAGAGAACCAGTTGTTAAAAAACCGGGAACCACAAAATCCTTTTGACGTATCTCTCTCTCCCCCTCTCTCTGTATCTCTCTGTCTCTGCCCTGGCCGCTTCTCCATCCCATGCCGTCACCCTTACCTTCTCAGGCCAGGCGAGGAGTGACTGGTAGGAGAGGGTGAGGGGCGGGGCCAGCCAGTTGGTGGGATCACCTGACAGGGAGCCACAGCAGAGGGCCCAAAGAGCCACATGTGGCTCCGGAGCCCCAGGTTGCTGACCCCTGGTGTAGGATTCTCCTGCTTGGGGAGGGGATTGACTAAACGACCTACAAGGTCACTTCCAACTCTGTTCATTTGTATCTGTATCACTGCCCGGTTCTAGTTATAGGTGTCTCTCTAGCTAAAATGACAGAAAGAGGCCAAGTCAAGAAATCCAGTCCAGAAGAAGCCTCCAGATATTCTTCCGATTAATTGTTCTGTCAGGACAATAAATCACTGGCTTCCTTCCAGAAGTTGTGGGTGCGCCTATCACTGGAGTTTTTTAAGAAGAGACTGGACAGCCACCTGTCTGAAATGGTACAGGGTTTCCTGCTTGAGTTCTAGAATTTGGCCCTCCCTGCAGCCCCGGCAAATTTCCACCAGCGCAGCCTTCAGCTGTCTCAAAAAGCTGAAGTTCAACAGGTAAAGCGGGGAATGGAGAGGCTGCATTTCATTAACAGTTGGGCAAACCAAAGGGCACGCGCCGAACGGGGGAATCAGGCTCATTGTTTGTGTGTGCCAAGAACCCCCGAGACACCCCCAGGTTTAATCAGCCATGGCCTCATCTCTTTACCAAATCGGCAAGGTTAGGATGGTCTCCTCCCATGAACTTCCGGTGCTTGCCAACGGCCTTCAGCCAATCATTGACCGCCTCGTACAAGTCTTGCCGGACATCGTCCCGCATGTGGTGCCTGGATCAAAAGCAAAGATCCGTGTGAAAGATCCGTTCTTTTATTCACAGCAGAAGTGTCCAACCTTGGCCCGTAGACTTCAACTCCCAGAATCCCCCAGCCAGAATGGAAGGAAGGAAAAGGTTTGGGAAGGAGTGGGTTAGGGGCTATATCAGGGTGTCCAACCTTGGCCACCTTAAGACCTGTGGACTTCAACTCCCAGAATCCCCCAGGCAGCATGGAAGGAAATGTTCCAGCCTGCAGAGCTGGAAGTGGAGTCGGACAGCCATGAGGCTGAGGAAGAACATGGGCCAGTCCTGGAGGCTGGGGAAGGCTCTGTGTCGGAGGCAGAGATGGGGATGTGCGGACTTCTGAGCCTCCAGAGGCTGACAGTAGAGAGGCAGAGGAACAGGAGGAGCCTGTTCCTAGTGCACATATGAGAAGAGCTGCCAGAAGGCAAGAGCAGCTAAAGCAAAAAAGGACGACTCAGGAGTAAGGACAAGAGATGACTGACCCCTCCCATAAGGCTTAAAAAACCAGCAACGGCTCTTGGGTTCTTTGTCGGAAAACAACCGTTGAGAGATTTGTTGTTCCTGAACTGCTGCCAAGAAAAGCCTTTGGCAGTTTGCCTAATTATCCCAAGGTCAGAGATAAACTGATGAATGGTGTTTTGAGAACTTTGCTTTCATTTAATTTGGAATGAGAATGAGTTAATTCTCAGCTGTTTTAATAAAATCTGTTTGTTTTTTGGAACTGTTTTGCGTTTAATATTAACTATGTGAGCCTGGGTCACAACAGGAAGGAAAAAGTTTGGGAAGGACTGTGTTAGGGGCTATATCGGGGTATCCAACCTTAGTCATTGTAAGACCTGTAGACTTCAACTCCCAGGATTCCTCAGCCAACATGGAAGGAAGAAAACAATTTGGGAAGGCCTGGATTAGGGGCGGTATTGGGGTGTCCAACCTTGGCCACTTTAAGGCCCATGTATTTCAATTCTCAGAATTGAAGCATGGCCGGCTGGGGAATTCTGGGAGTTGAAATCCACGGATCTTCAACCGGTCAAATTGAACACTACCGATCTGTAGGTTCAGTGTACAGAAGACCCTCCCGGAATCCAAACCTAGGCCTACAGAAGGATCAGGAAGCACCAACCTTTTCTTCAACCTCTTGCTTACGAAGAACATGGCAGCCGCCCCCACGTATTTGGCAAAAAAGCCTTCCACCAGGCCAAACTTCCCTTCCCGCACGATGTAGTCGAAGGAAGCCAGGGCTTCTCCCGGCGTGCGGTAAACATTGGGAGAGATCAAGTGGACCAGCCGATCATCCACCCACTTCCGCCATTTCATTTCCTCCCTGGGAAAAAAGCAGGAAGTGAAATAGTCCCCCCGGGTGGGTGGGTGGGGGGTTGAGTGGGGGAGCAAGAAGGAAGAGGGAGAGACAGCCCCCACCCAGCCTTTTCCAAAACCTTACCTACCCAAATACCAAAACTGGAGCCCTTCTCCCCATCCCACTCTCTAAATTTACGGGCATTCCTCGACATAGTGTTGTGGCTGGACAGTGAGGAGAATGGGGAGGAACATGGGCCAGTCCTGGGGGCTGGGGAAAGCTCGGACGAGGGCTCTGTGTCAGAGGCAGAGAGGAAGCTAGACAGCAGCAAGGCAGAGGAATAGCTGGAGCCCATTCCCAGTATGAATTGCCAGAAGACAAGAACAACTCAGGAAGCAGGGTTGATTTGGGAGTATAGCTACACCTTGGAGGTGACTGGCCCCTCACCTAGGAAACAAAAGAGGAGCGAATGGGGAGGGCGCTTTTGCAGGAAACAATTCGTTTGTTCGTTCGTTTCAAGAGTGGGAAGATCTGTCCGTGAATCCCAGACACCCTGTGCCAAAATTTGCCTTGCACTGCGTTTGGAAACTATTGACATGGCAGCTTTCCAAGCGAGATAAGGTTTGTGTCAATAAGTATTCCTCTGAAAGACTGTTAGCCAGGCCTTGCTGACTGTGAATGAAAGGAATTCACAGTCATGTAAACAAAAGGGGTTTTGCCGGGACCAAGACTCTATTTCGTGCTTTTTAGTTCAGAACACGCACGACCATGATAGAGCCCAACATTCCTGTGGCAAAGCGAGACAGTTCTTAAGTGAGTTTTGCCCTCACCCCGTTACGCGGCACTAGGGATTCGAACCGCTGAACTGCCGACCTTTTGATCGACAAGTTCAGCATCTTAGCCACTGAGCCCCCAGTACAATACAATATTATTTTATTATATAATAAAATATTATATTATGTATATTATATATAATATATAAAATAATAAATAATATTATATGGTTGACAATACAATAGTCAACCATACTCCCATCAAAAAAAGAAAATTAAAAAAAGAGATAGACAGGACTTCTTTTAACAGCAATTTGGGCAGGAAGATGCATCTAAAGCCATGATGGTTTTGGATTCCTCCACATTTTTGCACCCCGTAAGTTCAATTTTTGCAAACTTCACCCCCCCCCCCCCCACACACACAACCCTCCGAGCGAGACCAACTTACTTCCTTGCTTCCTCAACAGGATAAACGCAGAGAGACTCCTTGCTGTCCAGCATCAACCAATACTTGTTCCCAAACTCGGTCACCTCCTTCCCTTCGCTATTTGTGGCTTTTATCGAAGGGTAATAAGTGGCGATTTCTTCCAAGCTCTTCCTAGAAAAGAGAATTCTGTCCCCGTCAAGGCAGACTCAGATCCTTCTTTCACAGTAACAGTTACGTTGTAAACCGCCCAGAATTGCTGGATACGACATGGATCATCCTCTTTCAACGACCCCATAATCCCTTGCGGGCAACTGAACGGAGCGGAGTGTTTTACTGGCCGGATGCCCTTCCTGTCGCCAGTGCGGAGTTTTGTTTCAGCAGGTATATTCTCATTGTGCCCAGAGAGAGAAATATCTGCTCCTACCTAGGATTGAACTCACAGCCTCCTGATTATAAGGCGAGAGCTCCACCTTCTAGGCCACCGCACCATTCTAGGATCCATTCTGGATACAACATGGGTGGCGAATGAATTTCATAAGAATTAGAATCAGAATATTTTATTTGGCCAAGGGTGATTTAGACGCACAAGGAATTTGCCTCCGGTGCAGAAGCTCTCAGTGAAAAATAAAATAAAATAAAATATAAAATATTATATAATATAAAATAAAATAAAATATAGAATACAATAAAAATAATATAAAATGAAATGAAAAATATAAAATGAAATAATAAAACATAATATAAAATATAATATAAAATAATAAAATGAAATAGAAATAATATAAAATAAAAAATAAAATAAAATAAAAAAATAAAAAATAAAAAAATAAAATAAAATAAAATAAAATAATAAAATAAAATAAAATAAAATAAAAAAATAAAATAAAATAAAAAAATAAAATAAATAAAATAAAATAAAATAAAATAAAATAAAAAAATAAAATAAAATAAAATAAAATAATAAATAAAATAAAATAAAATAAAATAAAATAAAATAAAATAAAGGAACAAGATTGTCCAGAGACACCAGTTTATATTATTTTAATTTATTACAATTCTCTGCCATCCATCTCCCCTACAAGTTAACTCTGGACAGTTTACAAATTTTAGAAACAAGTAGTCCCCCCCCCCCCCCCCAGGTGAGACCGGTGTCTGATGAGAGCTAAATAGCTTGAAATAGATCAATACTAGTCTCCCTTTATTTCTTTGTTCGGTAAAATATAAATTTAACATAGAAACAAGTGAAAAGCAGTCAAAAGATGAAAACGAACAGACATTAAAATAGTATTAAAAACTGCGCTGAACCACATCAGCATATAGCCAACAAATACATAAATTTTCTGTTACACCTTTTTTATTTTGCAAACCCCAAACAGGAAATCCCTATGACCCACTAGGCAGTGGAAGAGGGCAGAGTTGGGAGAAATATCTAGATTGAATAGCCAAGAAGTAGACACAGACAGAGATAAAGATCCGAGAATGAAATATGGGAGGCAAGTAAAAGGAAAGCATAGCGATTAAAGTATTGAAGCGGGCAAGAGACGATGGATAGATGATTTCTCCTTTTTTGTTCTTGTTCTGATTTGCTTTTCTTTTTCTCTCTCTCCCTTTTCTTTTTTTTTTTAGGTAGGTGACATGGCTAGAAGTTAGGTAGGATAGAAAGAAAATTTTTTTTAATGAAGGGTGATATGGTTAAAAGTTAGAATAAGAAATAGAAATAAGAGAAAAGGGAAATATTAGTGTACGCACCTTTATATAATAAAATAAAAACAATAAAAATGATTGAATAATGACAGACTGCAACTTAATATAAATGTGTATTATTATTAGAAATATATAAATTGATTGAATGAAATAACTATGATTAATTTTACTAGTTTTATTTGTATTAGAATGCACGATACCCAGCTGACACACTGTTCACGTATATTTTTTGTAAAAAAAAATAAAAAAATAAAAAAATAAAAAAAAATAAAAAAAATTGGGGGGGCGGGGAGGAAATCCCTATGAGCCAGATACGCAACCAGCTGAAGAGAAAAGAGGATTGATTGGCCAAAAACTAATCAGTTTTCCCAGTTTCATCTTTCTTTCACCACTTCCTGCAAACTTCTCTTTTTCTGGAATACCAACTGCGAGGCCAAGAAACAGGTCTAAAGGAGTTGCCGACTCCTTTAAAATCTCTCAACGTGAAAATATAGACCTCAACTCATATGGCGGGAAGGAGAATAAGAGCCGAAGAATGGAAGAATTTTCCTCCGCTCCCTAAAAGAAAGGCAGAAAAAAAAAATGATCTTTTACCTGGATATAAGGTAGCTTTTAATGGCGCTGATGATGACGGACGAATCGTTCAGTTGCTGGAAAAAAAAGAGAAGTAACTGTTAAGCATCCATAAACCAGAATGCAAAACGGAGGTGGTATTCAACCGGTTCAGATCAGTTCGCCCGAACTGGTAGCGGAAATCGAACTGGTAGCGGAAATCAAACCAATAGCAGATATTGTGGGTGGCCGCCCCAGCTCTTTGCCATTCTATTTAGGCACTTTTTTTGTCTCTTGGAGCATGCGCGGGAGGCCCTCACGCCAGCAAAGAGCATGCCGGAAGGCTGGGTGCATGCATGGATGCGCGAACGCTCACATTTGCAAACAGGTAGAGAAAGTAAGTGAATAGCACCCCTATGCAAAGCCTCTTTCTCACGCTTAGCGCAGCTTTAATGCTTCGTTTTGATCTATTCTAACACCGTCGTGGTTTAATTTATTTAAACGTAGCGTGTTGAAATGTGGAAAAAACAAAAACCCCAGAAAAACATTTGCGTACATTTTTATGATCTCACTTTTTTTCCCTTTTACCACCTCCCCTCCCCTTTCTCCTTTTACTTGACATCATCTGGGTATTATGATGTAATAAAATTAAATAAGAAATTGAGTAAGAAATTGAAATGAGAATAAAGGTAATTAGGAAATCAGGGCTGCTCGAATACCACTTTAGATTGAACTGAAAAGGGAAACAACAGGAGAGAGAGGAAAGGAGAAGAGAGGAGAGGAAAGAAGAGGAGAAAGAAGAAAGGGAAAAGGAAAGGAAGAAGAGGGAGGGGAAAGAGGAGCAGAAGAGAAGGTTAGAAGAGGGGGAAGAAGAGAGGTGTGGGGGAAGAGAAAGGAAAGTAGGAAAGAGAAGGAGAGAAAGAACGAAGGAAGTAGGAGAAGAGAGAGGAAGGAAGAGAAGAAAGGGAAAAGGAGAGGAAGAAGAGGGAGGGGAAAGAAAAAGGAAAGTAGGAAAGAGAAAGAGAGGAAGAAGGAAGGAAGGAGGAGAGAGGGGAAGGAAGAGAATGGGAGGAGAAAGAAGAAAGGGAAAAGGAGAGGAAGAAGAGGGAGGGGAAAGAGGAGCAGAGAAGAAGGTTAGAAGAGGGGGAAGAAGAGAGGAGTGGGGGAAGAGAAAGGAAAGTAGGAAAGAGGAAAGAAAGAAGGAAGGAGGAGGAGAGAGGGGAAGGAAGAGAAGGGGAGAAGGTTAGAAGGGGGGGAAGAAGAGAGGAGTGGGGGAAGAGAAAGGAAAGTAGGAAAGAGGAAAGAAAGAAGGAAGGAGGAGGAGAGAGGGGAAGGAAGAGAAGGGGAGAAGGTTAGAAGGGGGGAAGAAGAGAGGAGTGGGGGAAGAGAATGGGAGGAGCAGAAGAAAAGGAAAAGGAGAGGAAGAAAAGGGAGGAGAAAGAGGAGCAGAGGGTCAGAAGGGGAAGAAGAGAGGAGTGGGGGAACAGAAAGGAAAGTAGGAAAGAGAAGGATAGAAAGAATGAAGGAAGTAGGAGAAGAGAGGAAGGAAGAGAATGGGAGGAGGAGAAGAAACGGAAAAGGAGAGGAAGAAAAGGGAGGGGAAAGAGGAGCAGAGAAGAAGGTCAGAAGAGGGGGAAGAAGAGAGGAGTGGGGGAAGAGAAAGGAAAGTAGGAAAGAGGAGAGAAAGAACGAAGGAAGGAGGAGGAGAGAGGGGAAGGAAGAGAAGGGGAGGAGAAGAAAGGTTGAAATAAAGGTAAAGGATAAAAGAGCAGTCCTGAAAAAGTAAAAATGAAAAATGAAAGTTAAAAGAAAAGATGAATGAAAAATGATGGAAATTACTGTACTTGTAAATCTGTTTATGAGAAACAAAAATAAAAACTTAAAAAAAAAATCCAGAAAAAGAGCTGCCAACCTGAAATCATTCAGACAACCTGGAGAAATATCCTAACAGTGAGAACAATGAATCAACATGGGCAGTCCTCGACTTACAACAGCTCATTTAGTGACCTTTCTAAGTTACAACGGGGATTGAAAACAGGGATTGATGACCGTTTTTCACATTTGCAGCATTTCTACGGTCGCAGGATCAAAATTCAGACGCTTGACAACGGACTCGTAGTTATGATGGTATCCCGGGGGTCATATGTTCCCCGTTTGCGACCTTTGGACAAGCAAAGTCAACGGGGAAGCCAGATTTACTTCAGAACCGTGTTACTCACTTGCCAGACGGCAGTGATTCGCTTAACAACGGTGTCAAAAAAGGTCGTAGGAGGGAGCAAAGCTTACTTAACAAACGTTTCACTCAGCAACAGAAAATTTTGGGCTCGGTTGTGGTCGTAAGTCGAGCCTACCCATAGAACGTCTTGTTGTGGGTGCTCCATCATTGGAGGCTTTTAAGAAAGAGACGGGAGACTTGAACAGGGAGTGGGGTTGGACTAGAGGACCTCCAAGGTTCCTTCCAACTGTTATTCTGTTAAAATAATCTGATTAAGGCCCAGGCAAGCCCTTTTGTGCCAAAAAACACCACACAATACATTTGCCTCTGTCGGATGGGGGAAAAAAAAAAGAAAATTGAAATCGATAATCGTCAACAAAATTGAAAATTGAACAAACCAGGGCGAAGTAAATAAATACAATATATACAAAGGCCAACTCCGAAGCTCACCAGAGCACTTTCTGTATCGATGAGGAGAATGGGGACTTTTCTGTAGGAGGAAAACTTGATTTCTTTTCTCAGGACCGGATTCACCTCCACAATGTCATACGGCAGCCGGTGATAATCCAGGAAAGCTCGGACTTTGCTACAGAACGGACAGGTTTTATACTGGTAGAGCGTCAGATGGAGATGGCTATCTGGCAGGATCTAGAAGGGAATTCAAGATATATTCCAGCTTCGGGCTATTTGCTGGTAATTCCTTCCCTGAATGAAAACACACAACCCAGGGGGAAAACACACATATATACACACACAAGTTGTATCTAGAAGGGAATTCAAGATATATTCCAGCTTCGGGCTATTTGCTGGTAATTCCTTCCCTGAATGAAAACACACAACCCAGGGGGAAAACACACATATACACACACAAGTTGTATCTAGAAGGGAATTCAAGATATATTCCAGCTTCGGGCTATTTGCTGGTAATTCCTTCCCTGAATGAAAACACACAACCCAGGGGGAAAACACACATATACACACACACAAGTTGTATCTAGAAGGGAATTCAAGATATATTCCAGCTTCGGTTATTTGCTGGCAATTCCTTCCCCGAATGAAAACACACAACTCAAGGGGAAAACACACACAAACACAAGTTGGATCTAATTCAAGATATATCCTGTTTCAGGCTACTTCTGGCAATTCCTTCCCCTAATGAAAACACACACCCCGGGGGGAAAAACACACACATACACACACACACAAAGTGGGATCTAGAAGGGAATTCAAGATATATTCCAGCTTTGGGTTATTTGCTGGCAATTCCTTCCCCAAATGAAAACACACAACTCAAGGGGAAAACACACACATATACACACACACAAAGTTGGATCTTGAAGGGAATTCAAGATATATTCCAGCTTCGGGCTACTTCTGGCAATTCCTTCCCGGAATGAAAACACACAACCTAGCGGGAAAAAACACACACACAAACTAGATCTAGATCTAGATTTAAGATATATCCAGCTGGCAATTCCTTCCCCGAATGAAAAAACACAACCTAGGGAGAAAACACACAAACGCACACACACAAGTTGTATCTAGAAGGGAATTCAAGATATATCCAGCTTCGGGCTATTTGCTGAAATTCCTTTCCGAATGAAAACACACAACCCAGGGAGAAAACACACATATATACACACACACACACACTCCCAAATTGCTCCTTCCCTATTCCAACCTAAAAAACCCCTTTTTACAAATGCTCTGCTTTTGCAAAAACGCTGCAAGGCTCTGATTTTAGCTGGCCTTCAATACTTTCTCGCCCCTGACCAGCTTTTAAAGCCCTGTGGACTTCAACTCCCAGAATCCCTCCGCCTGCCTGCCTGCGTGGGAATTCTGGGAGTTGAAGTCCAAGGCAGCTTCAAAGGGACCCGGGCTTGAGATTCAACCTTGTGGCAAAGCTCAGCAAAAAAATATTAAAATTAAACTTAAATTAAACAAAGCACCTTTGGGGCGCCTGCTTTTTTTTCCCGGGGGGGGGGGGAGGAAGAGACACCAGGTTGCAAGGTGAAGCCTCCCCCCCCCAAATCCTCCCTCTCCCCAAGTACCCAGGAGGGTTCCCCCAACCCGCTGCGCCCCATGGGAGTTGCAATCCCCCCTCCCCTCCCCGGATGGGTATTGCAACGGTTTGTTGCAAAAACTGCAATGATTGCAACGGTTTATTGTACAAATTGCAACGACGGTTCAATTTGCAATTCTTGCAATTGCAAGAACTGCAACGATTCCACGCCGGAGGGAATCTCTTCCTCGTTTTTTACCCCGTCCCGGTGCTGCTCGGCCAGCTGTTTCTGGGCTCCGAAGCGGCGGTGCAAAGTCCGGCCGGTGCCCACCGCGGCTCCCAACGCGAAGGCGGCCCCCAGCAAGACCTTAGAGGGAGGCCAGCTCCAGCCTCGGCCGGAGGAGGAGGAGAAGCCGGCCCGGGGCGGCCGCCACGCGCTCCTCCACCCCAGGCCGGCCCAGCTGCTGCATGCAACCCGCGCCAACGCCATCTTCGCCTTTTGCAAGGAGGGGAAGGCGGGCGGGCGTAACAGGAACAGAGTTGCAAGGGACCTCGGGAGGCCGTCTAGTCCAACCCCCTCACACAGGCGTTTGCAATCCGTGCAAACCTCCGATTGGGTTTTAAGGAATCCCTTTCCCCGCAAGATGCACCCGGGAAAGCAGCCGGAGTCGAGGGATTGCAAGCTTGACACGCGTCTGCATTCACACGTTCAGCGGCTCTTTTGCACCGAAGGATCGATCCCTTGCGCCTGGGGATTTTTTAGGGGGGGTTAATGCAAAGCGTGCTCTGCAATAGCCCCCTCCCTTCGTTAAGGCGAGGTTTCCCCGTTTTGCACGGGTGTGCTTAAACATGTGAACGCGGCCCACTCGGGATCCAGGCTTGCCGACCGAGCGGGTTTGCAAGGAGGAGGCCTCGAAGGAAGAAACTTCCCCCTCTTCCTCCCTCCCTCCCTTGATTATCCCCCTTCTCGGGAAATAAAATTATTATTATTATTATTATTTGCTTGCATTCTTCCATCTGCAGTGGAGATTTGATATCGCCCCGTCCGCGTCGTTTCAGTCCGGCGGGCCTTGCCTAGAACCGTAAACTTTAAAGCAAACGAAGGGGCGGGGTTTCTTAAAGGCGCAGGCGCTGACCTTCGGAAGGAGGTCAATTGCTAGTCTTAATTTCACCGCCCCTTTAAAAAAAAAAGGGTCCTTGATGATCCTTCATGGATTTAAAAAAAAAATAGGGGGGGGGGTGAATAAATCTTTTGTTTGCTGGGTGCTTCCTCCCTTAAATTAACCCCCCCTTTTCTCCCAATTAAATTCTATTGATTATTATTGTGCATCATCAATGAGTATGAAGGCCATTAAGGGCAGTGCTGCCTATCATGCTTCAATTAATTCAATCCCGTTCAAATCTTTATTGTCAGGGCACAACGGTTGAAGGCAGAAAATCCCTGATCCAGTCAATCTTACATTTATACTAATGCTTAAATAAATTATTGTTATCAATAATACATTATTATTACAAAAATGCTTAAATGCTTCTCCCAATTAAATTCTATTGATTGTGCATCATCAATGACTATGATGATGATTCAAATCCTTATTGTCAGGGCACAACAGCTGAAGGCAGAAAATCCCTGACCCAGTCAATCTTACATTTATATTAATGCTGAAATAAATTATTATTATTTATTATTATTTATTTATTTATTTATTGAATTTCTACACCACCCTTCTCCCAAAGGGCTCAGGGCGGTGAACAAATTAAGATTTCATATACATATAATATATATATATATACGTATATATTTTATAAACAGTAAATGTTTATAATATATTATAAATGTTATAATAATAATTCAAGTTATATATAAATAATATAATGTTATAAATATTACTATGCATTATTATTATTATTATCATGCATTATTATTACATAAATGCTTACATTAAATATCTTCGATTTAATAGTCATTTAACAGATTTAATACTAATAGGTTATTAGTATCTAAGGTTGGTTTGGAAAATAACCTGGGGCGGGGCTTAGCCGCTTAGATCTCGGAAGGGGGCGTGGCCTGGCCTTATGCAACATTGTCTGCGCGTTCCATCCGGGAAATGGTGGGCGTGGCTTAGCTGGGGCTTCCCAAGCCGGGATGTCGGGTCCGAACGGAGAGCCGCAGCTCCCTCTGGGGCGGGGCGGCGAGGAAGAGGAGGAGGAGGAGGAGGAAGGCTTCGGGGAGGCAGGTAACCTTGAGATCTCTTTGCCAGGGTAGTAGATCCCTCCCCAGTGGATCCCTCTCTGCGGGGGTGGAGATCTTCCTTTGATTCCCCCTCCAAAAGGGATCAAGCAAGGAAGGAGGCTGCTTTTGCAACGTGCCTGGAGCTGGAGAAGGGATCTTAATGGTGCGATCCCTTTGCAAGGGTAGTAGATCCCTCCCTGGGCGGGGGAATCTTCCTTTGATTCCCCCCAAAAGGGATCAAGCAAGGAAGGAGGCTGCTTTTGCAACGTGCCTGGAGCTGGAGAAGGGATCTTAATGGTGAGATCCCTTTGCAAGGGTAGTAGATCCCTCCCTGGGCGGGGGAATCTTCCTTTGATTCCCCCCCAAAAGGGATCAAGCAGGGAAGGTGGCTTCTTTTGCAACGTGCCTGGAGTTGGAGAAGGGATCTTAATGGTGAGATCCCTTTGCAAGGGTAGTAGATCCCTCCCTGGGCGGGGGAATCTTCCTTTGATTCCCCCTCCCCAAAAGGGATCAAGCCGGGAAGGAAGCTTCTTTTGCAACGTGCCTGGAGCTGGAGAAGGGATCTTAATGGTGAGATCCCTGGCAAATAGAAAGCCAGCAGATTCCAGGGGACCGACCAGCCCAGAAAGCATCTCTGTACCCCGCCGTGATCCAGGTGGCTGTATTAAATCACGGCAGTAATTAAATTAAATTAAATTAATGACTGAGCTTGTCTGTCAGAAAGGTTGGCGGTTTGAACCCCTAGCACAAGTCTCCCGTGGGAGCAAGAGGTTGGACTAGATGACCTCTCAAGGTTTGTTTGTTTGTTTGTTTGTTTAGATTTGTATACCGCCCTTCTCCTTGCGGACTCAGGGCGGTGAACAGCCAAATAAAATAGTACACAAAAGTTAAACAATTTCTTTAAAAAAGCATATAACTTTGGCTAAAAATTAAAACCATTAACCATTAAATATTTAAAATACCCAACCCTATAATACAGATCTTAAAAATTCAGCGGGGTCAGGCTAGACCAGCAAGCTGAAAGAGATGAGTTTTCAGGGCCCGACGAAAAGTCCGGAGGTCAGCAATTGTTCTCAGTTTTGGAGGAAGATCGTTCCAGAGGGTAGGGGCTGCCACAGAGAAGGCCCTCCCCCTGGGGGTTGCCAGCCGGCATTGTCTGGCTGACGGCACCCTGAGGAGACCCTCTCTGTGGGAACGCACCGGCCGGTGGGAGGCTATTTGCGGCAGAAGGCGGTCCCGTAAGTACCCTGGTCCTAAGCCATGGAGCGCTTTAAAGGTGGTCACCAACACCTTGAAACGCACCCGGAAGTCCACAGGTAGCCAATGCAGCTCGCGCAGGAGAGGTGTCACATGGGAGCGTCCCGTCGCTCCCATAATCCCCCGCGCGGCCGCATTCTGCACTAGTTGGAGCCTCCGGGTGCATCCCAAGGGGAGCCCCATGTAGAGAGCATTGCAGTAGTCCAGGCGAGAGGTGACGAGTGCCTGAGTGACTGTGCGTAGGGAGTCCCGATCTAGAAAGGGCCGCAACTGGCGTATCAGGCGAACCTGATAGAAAGCTCCCCTGGCCACAGCTGTCGTGTGATCTTCCAAAGACAGCCGTGGGTCCAGGAGGACGCCCAAGTTGCGCACCCTTTCCGTGGGGGCCAATGATTCGCCCCCAATAACCAGTGATGGTGTCAGCTGGCTATATCGGGACGCCGGCAGCCACAGCCACTCGGTCTTGGAGGGGTTGAGTCGAAGCCTGTTTCTCCCCATCCAGGCCCGCACGGCTTCAAGGCACTGGGACATCACTTCCACGGCATCGTTGGGGTGGTCTGGGGTGGAAATGTACAGCTGCGTATCATCAGCGTACTGATGGAACTCCACCCCAAAATCACGGATGATCTCACCCAGCGGCTTTACATAAATGTTGAACAGGAGGGGCGAGAGGACCGATCCCTGCGGCACCCCACACACTAGGCACCTCGGGGTCGACCAATGCCCCCCTGTCAACACAGATTGCGACCGGTCGGAGAGGTAGGAGGAGAACCACCGTAAAACGGTGCCTCCCACCCCCAGTCCCTCCAATCGGCGCAACATGATACCATGGTCGATGGTATCAAAAGCCACTGAGAGGTCTAATAACACCAGGATAGAGGAATAACCCCTACCCCGGGCCCGCCAGAGATCATCCACCAACGCGACCAATGCCGTTTCAGTGCTGTATCCAGGCCTGAAGCCGGACTGGAGCGGGTCTAAATAGACAGCTTCATCCAGGTACCGAGGGAGCTGCCATGCAACCACACTCTCAACAACTTTCGCTAAAAAGGGAAGGTTGGAGACTGGACGGTAATTAGCCAAAATAGCCGGGTCCAGGGAGGGCTTCTTGAGGAGGGGCCTCACCACCGCCTCCTTCAAGGCGGCCGGTAGGGCACCCTCACGCAAAGAAGCATTTATGATCTCCTGGAGCCAGCCTCGTGTAACCTCCCGGGAGGCCAGCACCAACCAGGAGGGACACGGGTCCAATAAACATGTGGTTGCATTCAGTCTCCCCAAGGTCCTGTCCACGTCCTCGGGAGCCACAGGATCGAACTCAGCCCAGATAACACTCTCAAGACCTGTCCCTTCAAATTCTTACCTGGTACTATTAACATTAATATCTGGGTTTCTGCCTCTTCAAACTGGGTGGGTGTCTGGGTTTGGTTTTTTTTTAGCCAGTCTGGCAATCATCTCAAAAGATGGCAGCTACGTGAGATTTTAAAATAGAAGAATCATAGGGTTGGAACTGGGACCTCGGAGGTCATTTAGCCCAACCCGTTCCAACCGGGAACCTTATCCATACCATCCAGGTCAAAACGATCGTGCAGTCTGTTTTTGAAAACCTCCGGTGATGAAGCCCCCCCCTCTCCACCCCACCTCCCAAAATCACGGAAGGCAAGGCTAAAATAAATTTGACTTCTTTATTTATTGCAATTACTCCTCTGGTTATATTTTGTATCCGATTTTTAATGGATTTTTTAAAAAATGTTTATTATGCTGTAAGCATGCCCAGAATTGTTTGTAAGGAGACAGGCAGTCAATAAATTTTATCGATGAAATAATTAAAAGAATTAATTAATTATGTCAATGGACCTGGTGGCTCAGCAGACTAAAGCATTGATTAACACTAGCTGTCTATAATTATTGCAAGTTCGAATCTCACCAGGCTCAAGGTTGACTCAGCCTTCCATCCTTTCTAAGGTAGGTCAACTGAGGACCCAGTTTGTGGGGGCAATAAGCTGACTTTGTATAAAATATACAAAAGTATGAAGGCTATTGCTTAACGCATTGTAAGCCGCCCTGAGTCTCCGGAGAAGGGCGGCATATCAATCAATTTTTTTAAAAAAATTAGCACTAATGATGATCCCTAGTTGGGTCATGAGTTTGAGTTTATTACATTTCTATACCGCCCTTTTCCCGAAGGACTCAGGGCGGTTCACAGCCATATTAAAACAGTCCAACACAAAAATTAAAACTACTAAAATAAGTTAAAACTATTCGTCTGTAGTTTAAAACCCCTTATCTAAAACCCCTTTAAAACCAATTTAAAACCCATTTAAAATTTATCTATTCGGTCAGGCCGGCTTGGTGAAACAACCCGACGGAAGGCGCGGAGGTCGGGAAATGTCTTTAGAAAAACTACCAAGCTCAGAGAGCACCATGTCAATCCTGAGCTACAAATATCCTCCTGTTCTGTCCCCGTCCCACACACACACACACACTCAGACAGACAGCCGGGGATTAAATAAACTGGCAGGCAACCAATTAGTCCGATAAGACGCTTGGCAGCAATCCCAGCAGCTGCTTGCCAAGACCTTTATCAACAAACCAAAATACCCACAATCAGAATTGTCCTAATATTTCCAAGGCCCAGATTGCTGTTTTCCAGAGATGCAATGTGACTCAAAGGAGTTAGTTTTGTCCGTCACAGAGTCTGAATGGTTAACTCACCCCCTTTTATAGCCTGTGGGGTGTGGTCCAGTGACTCAGCTAATCTCTGGCACGCCTTTTCTTCTGTTGCGCGCGCCTGTCTCTGCGACGCTGGCGAGGATCCAGCCAAGACTCATTCCCCTCATCACTGTCCACCTGTGGCTGCGGGGACGTGCTTGGCTCTGGGCCTATCTCTTGCCCTTCGGTGTCCTCCGGAGGCATTGCCAGAGAGGAGGGTCCTGGAGAAGGAGGCCTTGCCAACTCCTCTACCTCACTCTCAGAGTCCTCTCCTGCCGATGACACAGGAGCCACAACACCTCCTTTATGAATTAAAAGATGTAGTTAAGGTCCAGAGAAGATGAGTGGGTTACCCCCGGGATCCCTTTGAAAACACTTTCGCCTTTTTCACTCCCTCCTGAACAGAATACGCCGCCATCAACCTCATGTTGGACCAGATCAACTCTTGCCTGGATCACCTGGAGGAGAAAAACGATCACCTGAACACCCAGCTGAAGGAGCTGTTGGAATCGAATCGGCAAGCCCGCCTGGAGTTCCAGCAGCAGCAACAACTCGGAGAGGATGGGGAACTTCGAAAAGCCCAGCCGGATCCTTAAGGATCGAAAATCAACTTTTTAGAGATTTTTTTTAAAAGGTTGCAGCTCTCTGGCTGATGAGGTTCCGTGGCCGATTCTCTTAAAATCATCACAGAATCTCGTGGTTTTGAGAGATCCCCGTACTGTAGATCTTGTTAAGTGTTTCTTAAGCAAGGGTTTTTCTTTTAATAAATGCGTTTGGTGGTTGTGAGAATTGTCATAGGGTGAGGTAATAATAATAATTATTATTATTTTATTTCTATACCGCCCTTCTCCCGAAGGACTCAGGGCGGTGTACAGCCTATTAAAAGCACAAAAACAAACAATTAAAATTAATAAATAATTTCAGCTCAGATTTAAAACCTAGCATTTAAAACACCCAATTTAAAATCATTACATTGATAGCCCAGCCTGGTGGAACAATAGGGTTTTGAGGGCACAGCAAAATACACGGAGATAGTGAGCGTTTTACATTTGATTTAAATTTCATGTCGTGACCAGTTTCAGTTACGATGGCGCTGGGGGAAAAAAACCCTGACTTACGACCGTTTTTCAACCCTTACAATATTCCCCGTGGTTAGGAGATCAAAATTCAGAGGCCTGACAACCGACTCTCATTTAAGATTTGGCAGGGACCTTGGAGGTCATCTAATCCAACCCCCACATCTGCCTCTACCTAGGATCGAACTCACAATCTCCTGATTGCGAGGCAAGAGCTCCGCCTCTAGGCCACCACGGAGCTTATTTATAATGGTTGCAATGTCCCCAGGGGAATGATATGATCCCCTTTTGCAAACTTTTTGCAAAAAAACCAGGTTGCTAATGTAACAACTGCAGTGAAGTCACTTAACGATCGCAAGAAAGGTCATAAAAATGGGGTCCAAAATATTTTCAGCAACTGTCTCGCTTAGCGACAGAAATTTCGGGCTCCGTTGTGGTCATAAGTCCTGTAATTGCCATGCCATCATACCTCTCTTTATTTGGATAATGGGATAGAATTCTAGCATTAACCGTGAATGTCTAGCTTAGTTTAAACCGGAATGGGTCTGATTGAAAAGGCCAACATTCAGGGGCAAAACAAGCCTACGTTCTGCCCCTGAATGTTTGTAAACAGGCTATGTTTTTTTTTTAAACCATGGTTTACCGCTCCCGGCTGAGCCTATTGCACAAACCCTGGAAAAAACTTTCTTGCAATTAACTTACGATCGTTGGCCCAAACTTGGTCAAAGATTAAACGATGGAAGAGTGTACAAATGTCTCAGATTGTCTTTCCTGTTTCAAAGGGCTTTTTTCATTTTCTTTTTCTTTCTTTTTTCCCTTTCCTTTCCTTCCTTCCTTCGTTCTTCCCCCCTCCCTTTTTTTCCCTTTCTTTTCCTTCCTTCCTTCCCCTTTTTCTTTTCTGTTTCCTATTTCCTTCCTTCCCCCTTCCTTTTTTTCCCCTTCCCTTCCTTTTACTTCCTTCCTTGTTTCCTTTCCCTTTCTTTCCTTTTTCTTTCTCTTTTCCTTCCTTTCCTTTTTCCCTTTCTTTTCCTTCCTTCCCCCCTTCCCTTTTTTCTTTCTTTCCTTTTCTTTTTCCTCTTTCCTTTCTTTTCCTTCCTTTTCCTTCCTTCCTTCATTTTTTTCCCTTTCCTTCCTTTTCCTTCCTTCCTTCTTTCCTTTCCCTCCCTTTCTTTCCTTTTTCTTTCTTTCCTTCCTTCCTTTTCCTTTTCTTTTTCCCTTTTTTTCCTTCCTTCCTCTCCCTTTCTTTCTTCTTTCTCTTTTCTTTTTTCCCTTTCCTTTCCTTCGTTCCTTCCCCTCCCTCCTTCTTTCTTTCTTTTTCTCCCTTTCCTTTTCCTTCGTTCCCCTCCCTTCCTTTCTTTTCTTTCTTTTTTCCCTTTCCTTCCTTTCCCTCCCTCCCTCTCTCTTTCTCTCCCTCCCTCTCTTTCTTTCTTTCTTTCTCTATGGTAAGTCCTGCATTGAAGACAGAAAAAAAATGCTGGGGTGTTTTCTTTTTTTTAATTTTATTTTTGAAAACAACCAACTAGGAAAACTAAAATGTTTCTCTCTTTTGCTAAAAGTGGAAGGCGAAGGGAGGGAAGAAACTCGGGGGGAAAACTACAGCGGGGGTGGGTGGGGGAAATAGTTTTGCCTCCGCTTTCATCTTGCTCTGCGCCGGCTGGACCGCCGGGGGGTAGTGACTGTTTCCGTTTCGGTCGACGTGGAAGGCGTCCCATCCTGGCTGGTTGATCCTTTGCTCAGTTGGGCTTCCTCTGGTTCCGTTGATGTAGAATCTACAGCCAGTTTTTCCTGAATTTCCAGGCCGCATTCTTCTCGCGGGGGGAGCAGTCCGGCCCCCTCGCCTGAGCCCTCGGCGTCTTGTGCCACGGAGCCGTCGCTCCGTGGCGAGGACGGCTGGCTTCTCTCATCAATGACCAGGACTCCGCAGATATCCTCCGTTTCAAAGTATCCTGAGCACGTCTGGATGACCTCGGGGGACTCGCAACGGGGTGGGATTCTCTGGTGTCCGGGAACGGCGTCTTCTGGATCGGGCGTTTGGGTCGCGGAGGGAGGTTGGGGGTCAATCAGCTGCGAGGCGGTCTCCGTATGTCCGGCGGTGGCCTGGAGCTGAGAGGCCCTGTACCGCTGCAGGCAGGGGGGAAAAAAAAAACTCCACCATTAAACCTCTTTTTAAAAAAGTGCTTCAAACTTTTTTAACCTTTGAACCTCTTAACCTTTTAGTTTTAAAGTTTTAATGGGTTTTAGGTTGGGATATTTTTAAATTTCGGGCCAGTTTTGTTTAATTCTTTTAATAATTTTTAGATTTTTTATGGGTATATTTTTATTCTTGGCTGTTCACCACCCTAAGCCCAGCAGGAGAAGGGCGGTATATAAATGGAATAAAATAAATAATAAAATAAACATGGTTGTGAGCCAGGGGTGGGCTTAAAAAATGTTAGCCAGAGATTCTCTGCCCAGTGGCTGGGTGGGTGTGGCCTAATCGGTTTGCCCTCCCCAGGCTCCGGAGGCTTTTCTTGAGCCTCTGGGTGTGTGTGTGTGTGAAAACAGCCTCCCCAGGCTCCGGAGGCCAGAATTGGCCTTCCCGAACTTCCGCTAGGCCCGTTTTTCATCCTCCCCAAGCCTCTGCACACGCCCTGCATTTATCTGCATTTAAAACAGGCCGCGTGAGGACTCCGGGGAGGGAAGGGGTAGGCGGTGCCAGCCGGGAGTAGGATTTGGGGGTTCTCCGAACTGCACAGAATCTTAGCTAGAGGTTCTCCCGAACCCCCCAGCAGCCCATCCATTATGAGTCCCACCGCAATTTTACGCAGCACGCTAGTCCTCATGGAGATAAAATACCTTAAGGGGGCAAAGTCCAGTGGCCAAATAACCAAGGCTCTCCAATGAGCCTGGTCAGGCAAAAAGAAATTGCTTTTTTTTTGGAGGGTTATTTTTTAAGGTGAAAGCCAAGCAAAATCCAAATGCAGGAAGTCCTCGACTTAGGACCGGTTGCTAAGTGACCGTTTATTTATTTATTTAGTCGCCTTTCTATGCCGCCCAACTCCCAAGGGACTCTGGGCGGCTTATAACAAAGAATAAAACAATGCGAAGAATCCCATAAAAAATGTTGAAAAGAAAAACATTAAAACATTACAAACTTTAAAAACGTTAAAACACAGGCACTCCTATTCGGAGCCGGGTCTCGCAAGATCATTATCACGAGATCAACGGCCCCAGGCCTGCCGGAAGAGCCCGGTCTTCACCGCTTTGCGGAAAGTTTGATGTTACAACCCCCCAAAAACAGGACTTAAGCCCCAAATTTGAAGTTCTGACCTCAGAACTTTACGCAGTCGCATGATCGCATTTTGAGCATTTATTTTTATTTATTACATTTCTGGTCTTCTTTATTTATTCAATTTTTTTAATGTTTATCTTGTGGTCCATTTTGCAGCGACCTGTGGTCGCGTAGCCACAATTTACGACAATTTTTTTTCCCTGGAAACCAGGAATGACTTTGTTACCTACAAAAAGAAAGAAAGAAAGAAAGAAAGAAAGAAAGAAAGAAAGAAAGAAAGAAAGAAAGAAAGAAAGAAAGGGCCCATAGCGAGCAACAGATCCCTCTAATGACTGCCATCAACCAGGAATTTAAAATTGGTCACGAGATGGCCTCCTTAGGATCGTTACAGCTGGTGGCTGAAATTCAGAGCTCCATTACGGTCGTATGTCAGGGACTTTCCTGCAGCCCCAACCATGGACAAATGCCGGAACGAGGTTCAGATTTCCAGGGCCAGAAAGGAGAACTTCAGCTGGCCCAGAAGTGGGTGGAGACTCACTGAAATCCCCTACCCCAGAAGGAGGTAGGCGAGTGGATTAAAGAATTAGCAGAGCTGGTGATGGGAAGCGCTAGATGGCAGGGAGGGAGGGAGGGAGGAGATAGCAATGAGAGGGAGGAAATAGGAAAGAGGGAAGGAGAGCGGAAGGAAAGGAGGGAGGGAAGAGAAGGAAGCAAAGAAGATAGGAAAGAAGGAGGAAAGAAGGCAGGGAAAGGGAGGGTGGGAGGGAGATGGGGATGAGAAGGAGGGAGGCAGGAAAGGAGGGAGAAAGGAAGATGAGAAGGAGGGATGGGGGTGGGAGGAAGGAGGGAGATGGGGATGAAAAGCAGGGAGGCAGGGAAAGAGGGAGAGGGAAGAGGGAAGGAAGATGAGAAAGAGAAGGAGGGAGGCAGGGAAAGGGAGGGAGGAAGGAAGGAGATGGGGATGAGAAGGAGGGAGGGAGATGAGAAAGGAGGGAGGCAGGGAAGGAGGGAGAGAGGGAGGGAGGGAGTGGGAAGAAGGAAGATGGGAAAGAGGAAGGCAGAGAAAGGAAGGGAGGAAGGAAGGAGGGAGATGGAGATGAGAAGCAGGGAGGCAGCGAATGAGGGAGAAAGGGAGGAAGGAAGGAAGATGAGAAAAAGGAGGAGGGAGGCAGGGAAAATGGGAGGAAGGAAGGTAGATGGGAAAGAGAAGGAGGGAGGCAAGGAAAGAGGGAGGAAGTAAGTAAGTAGGGAGATGGGGATGAAAAGGGAGGGAGTGGGAAGAAGGAAGATGGGAAAGAAGGAGGGAGGCAGGGAAAGGAAGGGAGGAAGGAAGGAGGGAGATGAGGATGAGAAGCAGGGAAGGAGGGAGAGGGAGAGAGGGAGGAAGGAAGGAAGATGAGAAGGAGGGAGGTAGGGAGGGAGTGGGAGGAAGGAAGATGAGAAAAAGAAGGAGGGAGGCAGGGGAAATGGGAGGAAGGAAGGAAGGAAGGAAGGAGGGAAAAAAGGGAGGGAAAGAGGGAGGAAGGAAGGAAGGAGGGAGATGGGGATGAAAAGGGAGGGAGTGGGAAGAAGGAAGATAGGAAAGAAGGAGGGAGGCAGGGAAAGAGGGAGGAAGGAAGGAGAGAAAGAGAAGGAAGGAGGCAGGGCAGGAGAGGAAGGAAGGAAGGAAGATGGGGAAAAAGAAGGGAGAGAGGGAGGAAGATGGGAAAAAAGGGAGGCAAGGAAAGAGGGAGGAAGGAAGGAGGGAGATAGGGATGAGAAGAAGGGAGAGCGGGAGAGGAAGGAAACACCAACCTGAAGGTTGTCAAAATGCATCCGGGACTTGCAGTGGGTGAGCCGCGTGGCCGAGTCGCTCGAGTAGAATTTGTGGCACAGCCGGCAGAGGAATCCTGCCACGGGCACCAGGAAATCCAGGCCTGGCAGAGGAGGGAGGAGAAAGGCAGGGCACGGATCAAGATAGCATAAAACCCCCAGGAGGGAACACCAGGGCAGCCTTGCAGCTCTCAAGAGAAGGTATCAAAAATCTTATTAGCAGTAATCCTCCACTTAACAACACTTCGTTTAGTGACCAATGTTACAATGGCACTGAGTTCGTGGGGCAGAAACTCGCCTAACAAAGGTCTCAACCCAGTGACGGAAAACGCTGGGCTCAAAAACGGTGGCAGTAAGCCGAGGACTACCGAAGGAGGACGATGTTAAGGAAGGTGGGCAGGATTGGAGAGACGGTTTGGTGGTTCCACTTCTGGGAGTGGGGGGAGGGGATACTGGGTGGGGGAGGGGTGTTCTCCAACCAGGAGGTGCTTCTCCACCTGTTGAGTCTCTGCAGGAGGAAAAACCAAGAGAGGAAGCAAGAGAAAGAGCGAAGAAAACACACACACATACAAAAGATACAACACGGAGTGCCAACTCGCTTCTCTTACCATAGACCGTGTCTGGACAATACTCGGCGTTTCCTCCTGGGTCTTCCACAGATGTTTCTCTCTGCCCAACCTGGAAGAGGGATGATTTAACAGATGAACAGAGCGGGAAGGGACCTTGGAGGTCATCTAGTCCAACCACCCCCGCTCCCAGCAGGAGACCCTACACCATTTCTGACAGAGGGCAGTCCAGTCTTTTCTTGAAAGCCTCCAGTGATGGAGCTCCCATCTGAAGGCAACTTCTGTCCCATGGGTTGATTGTTCTCACGGTCAGAAAATTTCTCCTTATTTCCAGGTTGAATCTCTCCTTGGTCAGTTTCCATCCATTATTCCTTGTCTGGCCTTTGAGTGCTTTGGAAAACAGCTTGACCCCCTTCCTCCTCTCTGGGGCAGCCCCTCAAATATTGGAAGATGGCTATCCTGTCTCCCCTGGTCCTTCTCTTCACTAGACTAGCCAGGCCCATGAGGAGAGGAGGGGAGGGGAGACTTTTGACTTCGAATATTCACAAAATAAAGAGAATTTCATTTTGGGGTTTTGCAAAACAGGGGAAGAAGTAGAAACTTGTTCCTGGCATGTGGGGTCCCAGCCCTGCGGGGTTAAGGGTTAGGGGGGAATCTGTGCTGCAGGGGAAGGCACTGGCAAAGACGGCTGTGGATGAGTGTTTGTGTGATTCCCTCAGCTCTGGGAGAAATTTCCTAGCTTAGATGGCCACGAAATATTCTGCAAACCTTTCTCCAAAGGAAACACGGAGAAGGGATTGCAAAAAAATAAAAGTGGACACATCCCTTAAGTTGTGGGAAAGAGGGAGATGGGGAAGAGGAATGAAGACTCTCTCCTCTCCCCCGAGACTCAAGGGGGTCTCTGAGGGAAAATGGCAGGAAAAATACAATCAGCCTTGCAAAATTCAATTATTATAGCCAGTTTAGTTTAGTTTAGTTTAGTTTAGTTTAGTTTAGTTTAGTTTAGTTTAGTTTAGTTTAGTTTAGTTTAGTTTAGTTTAGTTTAGTTTAGTTTAGTTTAGTTTAGTTTAGTTTAGTTTAGTTTAGTTTAGTTTAGTTTAGTTTAGTTTAGTTCAGTTCAGTTCAGTTCAGTTTTAAAAATTTTTATAATTATAACATAAAATGACATTACAAGACATACAACATTTATATATATACTCTCTTAACAGATATTTCATGATGATCTTCTAATATTTACATTTTCTCCCTTTTCCCTTTATATCATTCCAGTTTCTTCTTGTCCCCTCTCTTTTAATTAGTGTATTTATTAAGACCCTATTAACTTTATATTTTCTATACACTGACATATTCATTCTTTCCTTGTTTACATTTCACCCCTATTTTTCTTCTCTGTTATTCCTATTCCAGCCACTTATACCATTTTATAACTTTAGTTTAGTTTAGTTTAGTGTGATTGTACCTCATACAATGAAATTAAATGCTATCTTTAGTGTACATTATAACTATAAAAATAAAACACAAACGCACATCCTTCGCATTCTATACAACTGAATCTGAAAATCTATCTATCTATCTATCTATCTATCTATCTATCTATCTATCTATCTTCTATCAAAATAAATAAATATAAATAAATGATGTGGTGGCTCAGTGGCTAAGATGCTGAGCTTGTCGATCGAGAGGTTGGCAGTTCAGCGGTTCGAATCCCTAGTGCCACGTAACGGGGTGAGCTCCCTTGACTTGTCTCAGCTTCTGCCAACCTAGCAGTTCGAAAGCACGTAAAAAATGCAAGTAGAAAAATAGGGACCACCTTTGGTGGGAAGGGAACAGAGTTCTGTGCGCCTTTGGCAGTGAGTCATGCTGGCCACATAACCACGGAGACGTCTTCGAACAGCGCTGGCTCTTCGGCTTTGAAACGGAGATGAGCACCGCCCCCTAGAGTCGGGAACGACTAGCACGTATGTGCGAGGGGAACCTTTACCTTTTACCTTTATCCAGGGGTGAAATCCAGCAGGTTCTGGAGAATCGGTAGTGGAAATTTTGAGTAGTTTGGAGAACCGGCAAATACCACCTTTGGCTGGCCCCAGAGTGAGGTGGGAATGGAGGTTTTGCAATATCCTTCCCCTGCCACGCCCACCAAGCCACACCACGCCCACCAAGCCACACCCACAGAACCGGTAATAAAAATAAATGGATTTCACCACTGCCTTTATCTGAATAAAGCTGATTTCTAAATTTGCTGCAAATTTTGGTTGCAAATAAACAGAGCTGCTGAGAAGGCCCTTACCTGTTGATTTACGGCTTCTGCCGGATCCAACTGGGCCCCCTCCCCTGCTTCCTCGTCTTCCTCTTCGTCGTCATCGTCCTGCTCTTCAAAGCATCCCACGGCGTCCACCGTGATCAGCTCTTCAGAGTCTTCGGGACTGCCCAGGTCTTTCTCGCCCAGCCTCACCTGGCCAGGTATGGGAAAAGAGGGAGTCAGGAGGGACGGTTGGAGAGACAGGCGGGCAAGAAGAAAGAGAGTTCAACAAGACCCTGGATCCCACCCCACCCCATTTTTTTTTAACCTCTGACCTCTTTAGTCTTCTGCTTATGCTCCAAGGATTTCATGTGTTCCACAAACTTGCGGGGAGTTTTGAAGTAACGGCTGCAGACGGTGCAGAAGGGACGCAGGAAGCGTTTGGCCAGCTGGAATGAGAGCGGGAAGGAGGGAAGGAAGGAAGGAAGGAGAGGGAGGGATTGGGAATAGGAGGGAAGGAGGGAGGAAGGAAGGAAGGAAAGGAAGGAAACAAGGAAGAGGGAGGAAGGAAGGAGGAAAGGAAGAGAGGGAGGGTTTGGGAATAGGAGGGTGGGAGGAAGGAAGGAAGGAAAGGAAGGAAGAAAGGGAGCGAGTGAGGGAGGAGAAGGATTGGGAATAGGAAGGAGGAGGGAGGAAAGGAAGGAAACAAGGAAGAGGGAGGAAGGAAGGAGGAAAGGAAGGAGAGGGAGGGTTTGGGAATAGGAGGGAGGGAGGGAGGAAGGAAGGAAGGAAAGGAAGGAAACAAGGAAGAGGGAGGAAGGAAGGAGGAAAGGAAGAGAGGGAGGGTTTGGGAATAGGGTGGGAGGAAGGAAGGAAGGAAAGGAAGGAAGAAAGGGAGCGAGTGAGGGAGGAGAAGGATTGGGAATAGGAAGGAGGGAGGGAGGAAAGGAAGGAAACAAGGAAGAGGGAGGAAGGAAGGAGGAAAGGAAGGAGAGGGAGGGTTTGGGAATAGGAGGGAGGGAGGGAGGAAGGAAGGAAGGAAAGGAAGGAAACAAGGAAGAGGGAGGAAGGAAGGAGGAAAGGAAGAGAGGGAGGGTTTGGGAATAGGGTGGGAGGAAGGAAGGAAGGAAAGGAAGGAAGAAAGGGAGCGAGTGAGGGAGGAGAAGGATTGGGAATAGGAAGGAGGAGGGAGGAAAGGAAGGAAACAAGGAAGAGGGAGGAAGGAAGGAGGAAAGGAAGGAGAGGGAGGGTTTGGGAATAGGAGGGAGGGAGGGAGGAAGGAAGGAAGGAAAGGAAGGAAACAAGGAAGAGGGAGGAAGGAAGGAGGAAAGGAAGAGAGGGAGGGTTTGGGAATAGGGTGGGAGGAAGGAAGGAAGGAAAGGAAGGAAGAAAGGGAGCGAGTGAGGGAGGAGAAGGATTGGGAATAGGAAGGAGGGAGGGAGGAAAGGAAGGAAACAAGGAAGAGGGAGGAAGGAAGGAGGAAAGGAAGAAGAGGGAGGGATTGGGAATAGGAGGGAGGGAGGGATTGGGAATAGGAGGGAGGGAGGGCGGGAGGAGAGGGAGGAAATTAAAAAGGGAGGGATTGGGAATAGGGAGGGAGGAAAGCAAGGAAACAAGGAAGAGGGAGGAAGGAAGGAGAGGGAGGGATTGGGAATAGGAGGGAGGGAGGAAGGAAGGAAAGCAAGGAAGAAAGGGAGCGAGCGAGGGAGGGGAGGGATTGGGAATAGGAGGGAGGGAGGGAGGAAAGCAAGGAAACAAGGAAGAGGGGGAAGGAAGGAAGGAGGAAAGGAAGGAGAGGGAGGAATAGGGAGGAGGAAGGGAGGGAGGCAGGGAAACAGGAAGAAAAGAAGGGAGGGAAGGAGGGATTGGGAATAGGAAGGGAGGGAGGAAGGAGGGAAGGAGGAAGGGGTTGGGAAAGGGAGGAAGGGAGGGAGGAGGAAGGGAGGGAGGAAGGAAAGAAGGAAGGGAGGGATTGGGAATAGGGAGGGAAGGAAGGAGAGAGAGGAAGGGATTGGGAATAGAAGGGAGGGAGGAAAGAAGGAAAGGAAGGAAGGAAGAGGGAGGAAGGGATATTTAGGCCAGCTGAACAATGTTCTGCCATTGTCCCAAAACCCAGGTTTTACCCTTTACCTGCTGAATCCAGGTGCCCTTTACCTTGTGTTCCTGAGTCCTCCGGTGTTTGATGAGGTCGCCTTTGAAGTTCACCTGGCAGGTATTGCACCAGCGCTGCTGGCTTTCCCTGCAAGGAAGGGAAACCTCTCAAGGAAACCAGGAAACCCAGAAGGATCCCTCAACCTCCTTTCAGCCCCCCATCGCCTCCCAAGCTCTCCTATAACCACCTCGTCCTTTGCCCCGAGAGAGCAAAACGGCTCCAAACCTGCTTGATTTTCTCTCGTTTGCAACCCGGAGGATCCATGCACCGGCCAGCTGATTTTCAGGCCTTCTGGGCCCATCAGAAGTAGGGAAACAGGCTGTTTCCTGCCTCCGGAGGGCCTGGTGGGGGTGAGTGGGTGGGGAAGGCCCGTTTTTCTTTCTCACCTGGCTCCAGATCGTCTCTATGCATCTGGGGAGGGCGAAAACAGCCTTCCCCACCCCCTGGGAGGCCCTCCGGAGGCCTGAAAGGGCTCATTTCCCAACTCCCGGTGAGACAGGAAGTGACTTTTTTGCTGTCCCCAGCCTCCAGAGACTCCTATAGAGGCTCTGGAGGCTGGGAACAGCAAAAAAGTCACTTCCTCTCCCACTAGGAGTTGGGAAATGGGCCTTTCAGGCCTCTGAGGGAGTGGGAAAGGCTCTTTTCACCCTTCCCAGATGCATAGAGAGGATCTGGAGCCAGTGAGAAAGAAAAACGGGCCTACTGGGCCATCGCATGCCAGGAGTCGGGGGAAGAGGGATGGTTGCGTGTCCATGCACAGGGCAGGACACATAGAATTATGAGTGTGGGCATTGATGTGCATGAAACCCTAACCCTCCTCCTCCTTGCACAAAATTGGAAAAAGGTTAACCATCACCGATACATACCTTATTACTTATATACAATTAGTCTGCTCAGTATTTACATATCTAACAACATCCTTCTTCTATCTATATTACTTAAACATTTGCTTTATCCGTTATCATTCTATTGTAGTTACATACATAACTTTGATTCTCCGTTTTATGAATTCTAGTCAGTTCTTGCTTTTCGACTCTCTTTTCTGTTCCAACCATTGATACAATTTGTTCCCTATCTTGTGGTATTCTGACTCGCCTTTATTTTTCAATTCCAAAGTTAATAGATCTATTTCTGTACATTTTCTTGATCACTTCATCTTTTAGAGGAGTTTCCTTATTTTTCCAATTTTGGGCAAAACTCATTCTTGCTGCTGTTATATTATGTATAATTAAATAATTTACTGTATTTCCTTTACTGTATTTCCCATTTATGATTCCCAATAGGAATAGTTCTGGTTTATATTTTATTTCTTCCCCAGTTATTTCCACCAACCATAAATAGATCTTCCGCCAATACTCCTGTGCTTTTTTACATAACCACCACATATGACAGTATGTGCCTAATTCGTGGCTGCATTTTCAACATCTTGGTGATGAATTTCTAAATATTTTTGCCAATCTCGCTGGTGGAAGGTGCCACCTGTAGAACAACTTATATAAATTTTCTCTGTACAGTATTGCCAGTGTTTATTTTCCTGTTTTTCCCTGTGTGTTGAGGTTCTTAATTTGCATGCTGCACACCTACCCGTCTGTCTCGGCTGGCACCGTCGGCTCCTTTCCCAAAGGCAGCTTGGAGACGAAGCAAACGTTGCTTCTCTCCTGGATTTCCTGAAGCCGCTGTTGATGCTGAGCCCCTGACAGGTGAGTCTGGAAATTCTGCAGCAAGACAAGTGCGCGAAAGGAAGAAAGAAAAGAGAAAGAGAAAGAAAGAGAAAAAGAAAGAAAGAGGAGAGAGAGAGAGAAGAGGAGAGAGGGAGAAGAGAAGGGGAACGATGGAAAGAAAAGAGGAGAGGAAAGGATGGAAAGGAGAGGAAAGGAGGGGGGAGAAGAGGGGAAGGATGGAAAGAAAAGAGGAGAGGAAAGGAAAGGAAAGGAGGGAAGAATAGGGAAAGGATGGAAAGGAAAGGAGGGGAAGGGTAGGGAAAGGAGGGGGAGAAGAGAAGAGGAGGATGGAAAGGAAAGGGGGGAAAGGAAAGAAGGGGAAGAAGAAAGAGAAGAGAAGAGAAGGGGAAGGATGGAAAGAAAGAAGAGGAAAGGAAAGGAGTGAGGAGAAGAGGAGAAGAGGGGAAGGATGAAAAGAGGAGGGGAGAGGAGAGGAGAGGAGAGGAGAGAAGAGCAGAGAAGAGCAGAGAAGAGCAGAGAAGAGAAGAGAAGAGAAGAGAAGAGAAGAGAAGAGAAGAGAAGAGAAGAGAAGAGAAGAGAAGAGAAAATGGGTTAGCCCTCCCATCCAACCAATCCCTTCCAAAGCAAGAAAGAAAATCAAATCAGTTTTTTTTTTACTGAGAGAGCTAAAGGGAAGGTGCCCAGCTTGGTGATACTGATAGTCTTTGACATATGACCACATAATTGGGACCAGGATTTCCACTCTTACGTAAGACTATTGTTAAGTGAATCATACCCGCTTTTGAATGGAAGGAAAGAGGGGGAGAGGGAGGGAAGGAAGGACGGATGGATGGAAGGAAAATGAGACGGAGGGAGGAAGGAAGAAGATGAGAGGAAGAAAGGGAGGGAGGGATGAAAGGACGGAGAGAAGGAAAGCGAAAGGGAGTGGGAGAGAGGGAGGAAGGAAGGAAGGAAGGAAGGACGGAAGGAAGATCAGAGGAGGGAAAAGAGGGCAGGAAGGCCATTGTACATGCCGACAAGGAGCCACGACTGGTAGATTTTTGCTGTCTGTTTTTTCTTTTCTTTTAGGGACAAACCTGCTTTCTCCTCCTTCTCGAAGGACTTCAGCATTTTCTTCTTCAACAAAACCTGGAAGTAGACTCCTGGTTCTCCCCAGACAGAGGTGGTTGCAGAACCCACCTATCCTTCTGCCCCCAAGGCCCCCCCCCCCACCGCTCACCCAACCCCCTCCCTTGGGAAATGCTTTGCCCCTGCTCTTCACCCCCCCCCTCACCTGTTGGTTATAGCAGTTGCTTCTGCAGACGTAGCAGTAGAATTTTAGGGTGGCCCCGGGAGGGGCTTGCAGGGGGGGCCCGGAGGGGCCTGGCTTGATGGCCGACGTGGTGCTGATGGCCCGGCTCTCGCTGCTCTGCTGGATGGTCACCTTCAAGGCGCCGGCGTTGCTCAGCACCTAGTACGGAAGGGAGGGCACGGCTCAACTCTCTGGAGCTGGCAGGCGCTTTTGCCAAATGGAAAGGAAGCGTTCCCTATTCCGGCCACATCTGGGCAGCTGTTTTGCACCCCTCGGGCATCTGGGGAATCGGAATGGGACAACGTGCCACGGCCAACTCGCTGCAGGACAGTTTTAACGATTTCCATTTAATTCTTGAAAACGGATAGAAAATATTTCCGTGTTTGCCATCCGCATTTCATTCTGTCCCTCCTTCTGCATCCTTTCCTTAGTGCTTCCATTCCACCGTTCCTTTCTCTGTCACTCTTGTCCCACAGCAAATTGTCCCACAACAAGTTGGCCATGGCGAGCTGTCCCATGGCGAGTTGGCCGTAGCAAGTTGGATGTGGCAAGCTGGCCATGATGAGTTGGCCATGGCATGTTGGCCATGATGAGTTGGCCATGGCAAGTTGGATGTGGCGAGTTGGCCATGATGAGTTGGCCATGGCATGTTGGCCATGATGAGTTGGCCATGGCAAGTTGGATGTGGTGAGTTGGCCATGATGAGTTGGCCATGGCATGTTGGCCATGATGAGTTGGCCATGGCAAGTTGGATGTGGCGAGTTGGCCATGATGAGTTGGCCATGGCATGTTGACCATGATGAGTTGGCCATGGCAAGTTGGATGTGGTGAGTTGGCCATGATGAGTTGGCCATGGCATGTTGGCCATGATGAGTTGGCCATGGCAAGTTGGATGTGGCGAGTTGGCCATGATGAGTTAGCCATGATGAGTTGGCCATGGCATGTTGGCCATGATGAGTTGGCCGTGGTAAGTTGGATGTGGTGAGTTGGCCATGACAAGTTGGATGTGGCGAGTTGGATGTGGTGAGTTGGCCATGATGAGTTGACCGTGGCAAGTTGGATGTGGCGAGTTGGCCATGATGAGTTGGCCGTGGCAAATTGTCATAGGCCCCCTGGGGCTGGTCCTAGCAACAGGAGAACTCAGGGCCAGTCCACCTCTATTCACTCCCCCCCCCACACCCTTTTTGGCTCACCTCTGAGGTCTTCTCCTCCTCTTCAAAGTTCTCCTCCGAAGCCTCCGTGGTGACGTCCCCTTCCTCGGCATCTAGGAAACAGAGACTGTGGGGAAGTCTGGATTCGAACTCAGATCCTCAGAGACGGAAGGAAGGCAGGCGAACACTCCTTGGTTGCGTAGAATCAAGTCGAAGGCAAACCTTCGCTCCACCAAATGGTGGCTGGACTGTATGGCCTTCAGGACCCCTGCTTATTGAACTGTAGAAATTTGGGAGGGTCCCTGGAGGTTATCCAGTCCTGCCCCTGCTTGGTGCAGGGAAGCTTTTTCAAAATATTTGGCTTTTCTCTCCAACCAAGAAGCATTTATTCCTTTTTCTAGGAGATACAAAGAACTTGTAAGAATATTTAACTTTATGTCTTTAGCATGTTTTTTTTTATTTTTTTCTCCTTGGCCGTAGATCCTTACATAGGTATTGCCTTGACTTACGACCACAATGGAGCCCAACATTTATGTCGTTAACCGAGACATTTGTTAAGTGAGTTTGCTCCATTTTCTTGCCACGAGTGTTAAGCGAATCACTGCCGCTGAGAAGTTAGTAAAAGGGTCGTAAAGGGGATCATGTGACCCCGGGATGCTGCAACCCGTCATAACAAGAAGAGAGGAGTGGAGGAAGAGAAGGGGAAGTAGGAAAGAGAAGCAGAGGAAGAACGAAGGAAGTAGGAGGAGAGAGGGGAAGGAAGAGAAGGGGAAGAGAAGAAAAAAAGCTGGAGTAAAAGTAAAGGGTAAAACGGCCCTTTCTAGATCGGGACTCCCTACGCACAGTCACTCAGGCACTCGTCACCTCTCGCCTGGACTACTGCAATGCTCTCTACATGGGGCTCCCCTTGGGGTGCACCCGGAGGCTCCAACTAGTGCAGAATGCGGCCGCGCGGGGGATTATGGGAGCGACGGGACGCTCCCATGTGACACCTCTCCTGCGCGAGCTGCATTGGCTACCGGTGGACTTCCGGGTGCGTTTCAAGGTGTTGGTGACCACCTTTAAAGCGCTCCATGGCTTAGGACCAGGGTACTTATGGGACCGCCTTCTGCCACCAATAGCCTCCCACTGGCCGGTGCGTTCCCACAGAGAGGGTCTCCTCAGGGTGCCGTCAGCCAGACAATGCCGGCTGGCGACCCCCAGGGGGAGGGCCTTCTCTGTGGCAGCCCCTACCCTCTGGAACGATCTTCCTCCAAAACTGAGAACAATTGCTGACCTCCGGACTTTTCGTCGGGCCCTGAAAACTCATCTCTTTCAGCTTGCTGGTGACCCCGCTGAATTTTTAAGATCTGTATTATAGGGTTGGGTATTTTAAATATTTAATGGTTAATGGTTTTAATTTTTAACCAAAGTTATATGCTTTTTTTTAAAAGAAATTGTTTAACTTTTGTGTACTATTTTTATTTGGCTGTTCACCGCCCTGAGTCCGCAAGGAGAAGGGCGGTATACAAATCTAAACAAATAAATAAATAAATAAATAAATAAATAAATAAATAAATAAAAGAGCAGCCCCCCAAAAGTAAAAATTATAAAAGAAAGTTAAAAGAAAAGATGAATGAAAAACGATGGAAATGACTGTAGGTGTAAATGTGTTGATGAGAAATAAAAGTAAAAAACTTTTATTAAAACAAAGAAAAGAATTTGCTTGTCGGAAGACGGCCAATGGCGATCACGGGAGCCGCCAAACATCGCAACGGTCACCAATACCTACCTGTTGCCTCGCATTTGGAGTCTCTTCCGGTTTGAGCATCTTCTGTTTTGGGTGCATCTGGTGCATCTTCAGCATCGAAGATCTCCACTTCACTAGCGGGGCAAGGAACCAAAAAAAAAAAAAAAAAAAAAAAGGAGTAGAATGGAATAGGAATACGCACAGAATTGAATTCTTTATTGGCCAAGTGGGACTGGACACACGAGGAATTGGAAGCTCCCGGTTTTTCGCCCCCGAATGCCATCACTCTGCTAACACTGTAACATTCCTACAACACTGTCAAACTATTTACTAAGAGTGGATTACTATTCTTTTTCTCATCCTTCTTCTTACCTATCTCCTTTTCTACTTAGAATCTTGTGGCTTGTATCTTTACGATTTATATTGTTTTATATAGTTTCCTATAAAAAATGATTTAGGTTGATTGCTTATTTAGTATCCTATGACTAAATTCAATTCAATTCAATTCAATTCAATTCAATTCAATTCAATTCAATTCAATTCAGGCCAGGCCAGGCCAGGCCAAGCCAAGCCAAGCCAAGCCAAGCCAAGCCAAGCCAAGCCTATTCTATTCTATTCTATTCTATTCTATTCTATTCTATTCTATTCTATTCTATTCTATTCTATTCTATTCTATTCTATTCTATTCTATTCTATTCTATTCCATTCCATTCCATTCCATTCCATTCCATTCCATTCCATTCCATTCCATTCCATTCCATTATCTGTCCTGTCCTGTCCTGTCTTATTCTGTTCTGTTCTGTTCTGTTCTGTTCTGTTCTGTTCTATTCTATTCTATTCTATTCTATTCTATTCTATTCTATTCTATTCTATTCTATTCTATTCTATTCTATTCTATTCTAATTCTATTCCATTCCACTCCACTCCACATTATCTATTCTGTTCTGTTCTGTTCTGTTGTCCTGTCCAGTCTTATTCTATTCTATTCTATTCTATTCTATTCTATTCTATTCTATTCTATTCTATTCTATTCTATTCTATTCTATTCTATTCACTCCACTCCACTCCACTCCACTCCACTCCACTCCACATTATCTATTCTGTTCTGTTCTGTTCTGTTCTGTTGTCCTGTCCAGTCTTATTCTATTCTATTCTATTCTATTCTATTCTATTCTATTCTATTCTATTCTATTCTATTCTATTCTATTCTATTCTATTCTATTCTATTCTAAATTCTATTCCACTCCACTCCACATTATCTATTCTGTTCTGTTCTGTTCTGTTGTCCTGTCCACTCTTATTCTATTCTATTCTATTCTATTCTATTCTATTCTATTCTATTCTATTCTATTCTATTCTATTCTATTCTATTCTATTCTATTCTATTCTATTCTATTCCATTCTATTCCATTCACTCCACTCCACATTATCTATTCTGTTCTGTTCTGTTCTGTTCTATACCTATCCCCCTTATCCTATCCTATCCCTTATCCTATCTCCGTGATGGCGAACCTGATGGTGGGCACAAGAGCCCAGCTGATTTTCGAGCCTTCTGGGCCCACCAGAATTAGGGAAACAGGCTGTTTCCTGCCTCCGGAGGACCTCAGGGGGTGGAAACAGCCCATTTGCCAACTTCCAGGGGGACCAGAAGTCCCGTTTTTTGCTGTCCCCAATCTCCAGAGCCTTTCTAGGAATCTGGGGAGAGCAAAAAACGGGCCTACCATGCCATCGCGTGCCAGGAGTGGAGGCGCGCACACACATGTGCAGGACACATAGAATTATGGGTGTGGGCACGCATGTGCACGAACCCCCCCCCCCGCTCCTGGTACGCGATGGCAAAAAGGTTAGCCGTCACTGTCCTATCCTATCCTATCCTATCTTATTCTATCCTTTTCTTTTTCTATTTATATTCTAATTCTATTCATTGATAGGATAAATTTATGATAAAACTATTTATTGGCCAAGTGTGACTGGACGCAAATAAATAAATAAATAAATAAATAAATAAATAAATAAATAAATAAATAAATAAATAAATAAATAAATAATAAATCATGATCCTATCATGATCCTAATTTATGATAAATTATTCATCGATAGGATAAATTTATGATAAAACTATTTATTGGCCAAGTGTGACTGGACGCAAATAAATAAATAAATAAATAAATAAATAAATAAATAAATAATAAATCATGATCCTATCATGATCCTAATTTATGATAAATTATTCATCGATAGGATAAATTTATGATAAAACTATTTATTGGCCAAGTGTGACTGGACGCACATAAATAAATAAATAAATAAATAAATAAATAAATAAATAAATAAATAAATAAATAAATATCATGATCCTAATTTATGATAAATTATTCATTGATAGGATAAATTTATGATAAAACTATTTATTGGCCAAGTGTGACTGGACGCACATAAATAAATAAATAAATAAATAAATAAATAAATAAATAAATAATAAATCATGATCCTATCATGATCCTAATTTATGATAAATTATTCATCGATAGGATAAATTTATGATAAAACTATTTATTGGCCAAGTGTGACTGGACGCAAATAAATAAATAAATAAATAAATAAATAAATAAATAAATAAATAAATAAATAATAAATCATGATCCTATCATGATCCTAATTTATGATAAATTATTCATCGATAGGATAAATTTATGATAAAACTATTTATTGGCCAAGTGTGACTGGACGCAAATAAATAAATAAATAAATAAATAAATAAATAAATAAATAATAAATCATGATCCTATCATGATCCTAATTTATGATAAATTATTCATCGATAGGATAAATTTATGATAAAACTATTTATTGGCCAAGTGTGACTGGACGCACATAAATAAATAAATAAATAAATAAATAAATAAATAAATAAATAAATAAATAAATATCATGATCCTATCATGATCCTAATTTATGATAAATTATTCATTGATAGGATAAATTTATGATAAAACTATTTATTGGCCAAGTGTGACTGGACGCACATAAATAAATAAATAAATAAATAAATAAATAAATAAATAATAAATCATGATCCTATCATGATCCTAATTTATGATAAATTATTCATCGATAGGATAAATTTATGATAAAACTATTTATTGGCCAAGTGTGACTGGACGCACATAAATAAATAAATAAATAAATAAATAAATAAATAAATAAATAAATAAATAAAAATCATGATCCTATCATGATCCTAATTTATGATAAATTATTCATTGATAGGATAAATTTATGATAAAACTATTTATTGGCCAAGTGCAGGGGTCAGCAGTCTGCGGCTCTGGAGCGGCATGTGGCTCTTTCACCCCTCTGCTGCGGCGCCCTGTCACTCAAAATATGCGTCAATCGCTGGCACGCGATTTATTGAGCTTTTCAACCCCTGGTAGGCCAACCATGGATAAATCCAAGAAAAGTTTCAGAAGAAAACAGAATGTTTAATTCAACCACATATGCTAGCTTTGTGGCTGCTCAAGAAATAGTCGGGCACGGGAAAGGTTTTGTGGCTCCCGGTGTTTTCTTTTCTGTGTGGAAACGGGTCCAAATGGCTCTTTGAGTGTTTAAGGTTGCAGACCCTTGGCCAAGTGAGATTGGACACCCAAGGAATTTGAAGATCTCAGTGTACATTTAAGCAACAAGTGTTAAAGGTACATCTGAAGAAACACAGAGCACGTCCAACGGGCCACGTCAGGAGTGCCAAACTCTCTTTGTGAGTTTTGGAAGGTGGCTGGTAGAACTCGAGGAAGAAACTCCAACGAAGGAATCCCAAAGGTGGTTGTTGTTATTGTTGTTTTCAGGAGGCAACTGAACTTTTTTGGTTTTTCTTTGAAAATGTTTCGCTTCCTCATCCAAGAAGCTTCTTCGGCTCTTTTCTTCAGAAGGGAAGAAGCTTCTTGGATGAGGAAGCAAAATGTCTTCAAAGGAAAACCAAGGAAGTCCACTTGCCTCTTGGAAAAAAAAAAAGCACTTTTGGGATGACCTGGATGACGGAGGATCTCTATATCCAAGAGAGGAATTTTCAAATGACCCTTGCAGGAAATAATGGTTACCTTCGGGGTAGTTTGGCCGCTGGTTCGCCATCTTGAGAAGACTCCAGGAAGGTCTCTGCAAGGCAGAAAAACAGATTTGACGACTCTCCAGTTGAGCCCAAAATTTCTGTGGCCAAGCGAGACGGCCACTAAGTGAGCTTTTGTCCCCCTTTACGACTTTCTCGCCGCCGTACAGGTAGTCCTCAACTTACAACAGTCTGTTTAGTGAGCAAAGTTACTAACGGCGCTGAAAAATGTCCCCTTTTGACCGTTTTATACAGTTTCACCCCCTTCCCAGCATCACGAGAGCCAAATAGGGAGCCTTCGTTTTGTTTGCAAATAATAATAATAAAAGATTCTAACTGCCGGCCAAAAATGAGTCCTTACATTTAAAGAGCGCCTGTCGTTTCAGATCCATCATGGCGGCAGCGCCTGTTAGTGGGAATCCACTCACCTGCTGCGCGCCACGCCCCTCACCGTGTTGGGTCCCCGCCGCGTCACCAGCCGTCCCACTGAAGTGAATCGGACGGTCGGTGAGTCAACAGCGGGTCAGAGGAGGAGCCGCTGAGCGACAGAGACAACAGTTGCTCTTTAAAAGTTATGAATTAAATCAAGTTGATTTAAATCAAGCCTTTTTACTAGTGATTTAAATCGTGATTTAAGTCGACCTGACTTAAATCGAATCCACCCTGTCGCCTTCCTCATCCGATTTCTCATTGGCCAGCTAAATCAGCCTCTGAAGACCCCCAACTCTTTTTCACCTACTAAGAGAGGCCTTGCCCTACCTGAAGGGGGAGAGCCGGGCTGCTTTCCCACCGGTGCAGCCCCTTCCTCGCCTTGCCCTGGTACAGATGATGAAGAGCCGTCTGCCTCTCGCTTCCTCTCCGGGACCCTGGGAAAATCCTGCAGTATAAAAGAGATTTTAGGTTTTTTAAACAAAACAAAACAAGGGAAGCCGTGGTGAAATGTAAAATGTGTTGCTACTGGTTCTGTGGGCGTGGCTTGGTGGGGTGTGGCTGGGTGGGCGGGTCATGTGACTGGGTGGGCGTGGCCAACTTGTTTTTTTTATTACCCGTTTGGGCAAATAGGTAGTAAAAAAATGCTTTAAAAAGTTTTTTTAAAAGGTCCAACTTTTTTTTATTACCCGTTCAGGCGAATAAGTAGTAAAAAAAAATACTTTAAAAAGTTTTTTAAAAGGGTCCCAACAATCATGCAAATCGTCGGAATCTTTTTTAAAACATTTTTTACTACCGATTCGCCGGAACCGGTAGTAAAAAAATCTTTAAAAAAGAAAGATTCCGACGATTGGGCAGGACAGCTGATTGACAGCTGAGCCGCACAATCGTTGGAATATTTTTTTTAAACTTTTTAAAGAATTTTTTTTACTACAGATTCGCCCGAACCGGAGCGAACCGGTAGCATTTCACCCCTGAAGGGAAATGAATTGCAAGGACAGTGTTTCATAATTCCTTTTGAAGGACATTTCTGGGGGAGGCAGAAAAGCAGAGAAAGACCAATAATAATCCAAAGAAGGGGCTAGACCAGGGGTCGGCAACCTGCGGCTCTGGAGCCGCATGTGGCTCTTTTGCCCCTCTGCTGCGGCTCCCTGTCGCTCAAAATATGCGTCACAACTGCCAATGTGCAACACCCGCCGGCAAGCAATTTATTGAGCTTTTCAACCCCGGTAGGCCAACCATGGAGAAATCCAAGAAGAGAAAAGTTTCAGAAGAAAACAGAATGTTTAATTCAACTACAGATGCTAGTTTTGTGGCCGCTCAAGAAATAGTCAGGCACGGAAAGTTTTTTGTGCAGGGGTGACAGTGGTGGGTTGCTACCAGTTCACCCCAGATTGAGCAAACTGGTAGCAGCGGGATTTGAATCCAACTACTGAGGGACGGGCTTTAAAAATTTTAGCATGGGGTTCTTTTCCGGTTGCTAGGTGAGAGTGGCCATGGTGGGCGTGGCCTAGTCGGTGGGAGGGTCGTTTTTGCCCTTCCCAGGCTCCGGAGGCTTTCCTTGAGGTTCCGGGAGGGTGAAAACGGCCTCCCCAGGCTCCGGAGGCCCTCTGGAGGCTGGAAAGTTCCTGAGTTTCCGTTAGGCCCGAGCTTCCACACACACCCTGCACTTACCTGCATCCATTATTGGCCACGTGGGGACTCTTGGGAGGGACGGGGTGGAAGGGACCAGCCAGGAGTGGGATTTTTAATTGTAAATTGATTTTACTTGGGAGGTTTTAAATTTTGGGGCCAAAATTTGTATAATTCTTTTAATAATTTTAACTTTTGTATTGGGATGTTTTTATTCTTGACTGTGCACCGCCCTGAGTCCAGTAGGAGAAGGGCGGTATACAAATTTAATAAAATAAAATAAAATAAAATAAAATAAATTTGGAGGTTCTTCGAACTGCACCCCTGCCTACCCCTGGTTTTGTGGCTCCCGGTGTTTTTTTTTCTGTGGGAAACGTGTCTTTGAGTGTTTAAGGTTGCAGACCACTGGGATAAATGCTTCCAGTTGGGCATGTGGGAGGGAAAGAGGATGATGGGGGGTGGGGAACTCTGCTGAGCCACAAAATTCCTCCCCCTCAAACTGTCCGATGAAAAGCAGGAACAGGAACGCAGAAAAGGAAATTAATCGTTGCTGATTCCACCTGAAAAAACAACCTGCATTTTTCCTGCATTTGCAGTGAAAAGGAGTGGAAATCTGTTATGTTTTATTCGGATTTCCAACATTAACTTTTCCTGACTTTTAGGACTTTCCCGCTCAAAGAGCTTGAAGCGGATAAATGGATAAAAAGATGGGAGGAAAACAAGGGGGACCCTCAGGATGAAGATTAAAGGATAACCGGCATTGTTATCACTGCCATAATATATATAGTGCTGGGCTTACGACCGCGGTTGAGCCCAGAATTTCTGTTGCTAAGCAGGACGGTCGCTAAGTGAGTTTTGCCCCCTTTTACGACCTGCCTTGCCTACGTGGTTAAGTGAATCACAGCCATTCTTAAATTACGTGAATCCGGCTTCCCACATCGATGACGCTAGTCTGAAAGTCGCAAAAGGAGATTGTGGACACAGCGCAACCCGTCATAAATATGAATCATATTGCCTAGCGCCTGAATTCTGACCGCGTGACCATGGAGGATGCTGCAACGGTCGTTAAGTGTGGAAAAATGACTCATGAATCAATTTTTTTCAGGGCGTCTGTCACTTCAAACGATCGCTAAACGGAAGGCTGTCAGTCTGTAGCAAGAAGACTGGGGAGAAATAGCTAAAAAATGGTTGGTTTTAGACCAGAAACAATGGAAGATCCGTTCGCCCCTGGACTGCCAAGGGCTCCCTCTTGATCCTGCCTACCTCGCAGGGGTGTTGTTTTGCAATGATTGGTGAGACCTAAATGCAAGGAAAAAACTCACCTTACGAAAGGGCCGGTTCTGACGATGAAACGGGAGGGCCGGGAAACCCAGGTGGGGGGGCTTAAGAGAGACGGGTGGGGGGCCCAGCAGAGAGTGCCGAGTGGCTTGAGGGAAGAACTGCTGTAATACAGGTGCGGCGGCCACATTGAAGCCCCTCAGGTTACCTGTGAACACACACACACACCCAAAAAAACACAGCCAAGAAAGGAAGAAAGAGAGAGAGAGAGAGAAAACACATCAGACATTGCACAAAATTTGGGGCCTTTCAAAGCTGGCTGGCTGCTTCCCACGCTTCCTGCCCACCAAAGGAATTTCCAGCCGCTGTGGAACAACTGTATTTTCCAAACAAACCAAAGTTTGCACTGAATCTGGATGGGAGATGGGAGACGTTATGGGGGATCGGTCGGCACGAACTGCCACTGCAGGGTGTGTTTCGAACCCGGGATCCTACAGCCCAGGGAGTTAAAGTTAACCAAGGCTCGGTGTGTTGGCCCCCATCGCCTTGGGCGGGAATGACCAAACTTGGATAAGACAATGCAAGAAAACAGATTTTAGGATGGCATCAGAAATGTAACGGAGAGTCTGTTGGGTGTAATCATTCAGACACTGGCCTGAAAACTGGGCGACAGTGAGTTATAGTCCTGCCTTAGGCGTGAAAATCAGCTGGGTGTGTCGCTGTGGTGAGGAAAATAGGAAGAAGGGAGGAATATTAAGGGTGTTCTCTGCCTTGAGTTACAAATGAATAGCTTAATTAAAAAATAAAAATGACAGGATAATGAAAAGAAAAGGACGAGGGGAGATATGATAGCAGGACTCCAGTATTTGAACTTATTTTCTAGAAGGCGAGACAAAAAACAATGGATGGAAATTAACCAAGGAGAGAGGCAACTTGGAATTGAGGAGAAAAACTTCCTAACAGTGAGGACAGTGAACCAGTGAAACTGCTTGCCACCAGACGCTCGGGGTCCCAGGGCCTGGTAGGCCCGTTTTTTTTGCTCTCCCCAGGCTCCAGAGCATCTCTAGGCTCAAAAAAACGGGCCTTCTGGTCCCACCGGAAGTTGGCAAACGGGCCATTTACAGCCTCCAGAGGGCCTCCAGGAGGGGTGGGGAAGGTCCTTTTCATCCTCCCCAGGCTCCTAGATAGACTCTGGAGCCTGGGGAGAGCCAAAAACAGGCCTTCCCCACCCCACCAAGCCCTCCGGAGGCAGGAAACAGCCTGTTCCCCTACTTCCGGTGGGCCCAGAAGGCCCGAAAATCAGCTGGCTGAGCCGAGCTCGTGTGTCCACCAATATGTCTCCATGTGCCCCCATGGGTGTAGGGTCTAATTGACTGATTGATCGATTGATTGAACGAGCAGAATAGCTTGCTTTCAGAAGTTGTGGGTGCTTTATTTCCGGAGTTTTTTAAGAAGAGACGGCAGCCATTTTGTCTGAAATGGTCTAGGGCTTCCTGCCTGAGTTGGGGGTTGGACTAGAAGACCTCCAAGGTCCCTTCCAACTCTATTATTATGTTCTAAAAAAAAATCTAATAAATAATAATAGCAATAACAGGTAAAGTCAGGAGGCTGGCAAGGAAATCGAAGTGTGTTGGACACAACTGGAGTTCACCCCTTGCATCCGGAACAAGGAGCAACTGAATTTTCCGTAATCCATAATCAATCCATAAAATAAATCCATTCCCTCTGGTTTTATTGCAGATCCATCCAGACGCTTTTAAGGGTAATATTTGCGATTCGCGCAGACAACCCTGAGCTGATACCCGAACGGTAAGAAGAACATCTGCTTGTGAGCCAAGGAAGACATTTGAAAACGGAGCAACTCCTGAATTATTCAGCCACGGACTCTTTACTCAAATGTCTCGGCATCAAATATTCCGAAATGGAAACCGTCGGTGACCAAAGGAGGCTCAGGGTTCAGATCACAGTTGGCGGAAACCTCCCCTAGCACCAAGAACTGAAAAAAGGATCCCGAAGATTGTTTTGCTCCCTGCAAACCTCGCAAGTTACACACGGGAGGAACCAAACATCGACACAGCCAAACGATTAAGAATAGAATAGAGCTGGACGGGACCCTGGAGGTCTTCTAGTCCAACCCCCTGCTGGAGGAGACCCTGTACCATTTGAGACAAGTGGCTGTCCAGACTCTTCTTAAAAAAACTCCAGGGATGGAGCGCCCACGATTTCCAGTGGCAAACTGTTCCACTGATTCATTGTCCTCACTGTTAGGCAGTTTCTCCTTAATTCCAAGCCCTCTCCTCGATTAGTTTCCAACTGTTGTTTCTTGTCTTTGGAAAATAACTTGACCCCCTCCTCTTCGTGGCAGCCCCTCAAATATTATACTGCTATCATGTCATTCCTAATTCTTCTTTTCTCTAGACCGGCCAAATCCAAATCCTGCAGCCCTTTTTCCTATGTTTTAGTCTCCAGTATCTTTTAATCTAATACTTCACGTAATTTTGATTCTATGCCTCTGTTTATACAACCTAGGATTGTGTTAGCTTTTTCAGCTGCTGGCGCAGACGGCTGGCTCATATTTAAGGGATCGTCCACTAGGACTCCAGGGTCCCTCTCTGAGTAACTGTTTTTGAGCCAGGTTTTGCCTAATCTGTACTTGTTCACACAGAAGTCTTCTGAATCGTTGGCCAAAGAAAATTTGAGCTGTAAACCAGGATTTAGAAATTAGAGGGTGGGCGTTCCGCTTAATGGCAAAACCGAACAAACTCAGGCAGGTCAGTTTTTAAGCTTTCCGGACGTAAAAACTGGATATTGAAGAGAGCCTCCAAAAATTGAAATCAAAGTTCTCGGAAACCCTGCGTAAAACTCGGGTCGTGGTATTTGTCTGGATCAGGGCCGAAGGAAGGAGAGGAAAATGTGGAAGAGATTGTACCTTGCATTTGGTGCAGGAGAAGGGCTCGCTGGAGCACAGGGTTGGCGTTAAGTAGCGACGCTGGACCGGGTGCCTGAAGAGTTAACATCTGTTGCTGGGATGGTGTCACCGTTCTGGGGGGGAGGGAAAAAGGACGAGAATATAGGTAATCCTTGATTTATAACAATTCATTTAGCGACTGTTTGGTGGAGTGGTGCGGTGGCCTAGGTAGAGGGAGATATTTCTCTCTCTGGGTACGAGAATATATCTGCCGAACAAAACTCAGCACTGGTGACGGGAAGGGCATCTGGCCATGAAGACACTCTGCTAGCTCCATTCAGCTGCCCAGACTCCACCCCGCAAGGAATTATGGGATTGTTAAATGATGATGATGATGATTTAGTGACCGGTTCGGTCACGAGTTACAACAGGTAAAAGGGACTTACGACCGTTTTTCAAACTTAAATGACCGTTACAGCATTCCCATGGTGATGCTTGACAACTGACTCCTATTTATGACGGTTGCAGCGTCCCGTGATCCTCTTTGTGACCTTCCGACGAGCAAAGTCAGCAGAAAAAGCCTGATTCATTTCCCAATCATGTTTTTAAGTTACCAATTGCAAGGATTGCAACTTAACAACAGTGGCGGAGAGAAAAGTCGTAAAATGGGGCCGAACTCACTCCGCATACGTTTCACTCAAAAGAAGAATTTGGGCTCAATTATGGTTGTAAATCGAGGACTACCCATATTTAAAACCTCTAACTCCTCCCTACCCCCCCCCCCCAAAAAAACAGATGTAAACATCCAGTCTGCCTCCTGTCTCCCTTTTTATTATTTTTATTCTATTTGGATTGTGATATTATTGAGTATATTTATCCCCGGTGATTTTAATGGGTTTGTTTCTGTTGTAAGCAGAAGTCAGAGTCGCTTGGAAACGAGATGGATGGCAAATAATAAATTAATAATAAACAAACAAACAAACAGCTTCCAGCTGTGGTTTGGCAAGCTTCCTTGCAAGACGAATGGGGCCTTGCTTCGTGTTTTTCACTTTGGGGGGGCCACCACTAAAAAGGCTCTGTGAAACTGAACACGTTTCAAATTAGAAGCGTGATTAGAAGAAATTAGAATTTATTTAGTTTTTTTGCAATCATTTCAAACGCTCCTGTCCCAAAATCCTCAGCATCTGCTCAATGCTTTCTTCACAGATCCAATCAGATCTAGGATGGCTGAATTTTGTAATCCTGCTTCTTAAAAAGAATCCCCTGGTAACAAAATTCCTCTGGCACCCCTCCCGTGTTTTGGGGTGCAGGCACAACAGGGGATGGAAAATGTGTTTTTTTCTAAGCAATAAACCTCCAGCACGCCCAGCAACGTAGCTGGAGGCTGCTGTGGGATGTGAGCGTTTCTCTCAGCGACCACTCTGCTTAACGACCTGAGTTGCGGGTCTGTTTCGGACACTAAACGAGGACCCCCATCTACAGCCTCTCCCGCAAGCGGAGGGAAGCCCCAAAAGTTATTCCTTTGCACAAAAACACACCCGCCTGTTCTCCTGGGCCTGCGCAAGAGAGCCGAAACATCCATCCTCCACAGCCAAGCTTCCTACTCTAGCTCCTTGGAAGGGGGAGGGGAGCGATGGGCTTTGTAATCCCAAAGACCAGGGAGAAGCGGCGGAGGGGTGTGGTGGTCTATTCTTTTTAACAGTGGAATGTCAAAGAGTTTGCAAGCCTGGGTTCTGGATCAGGGGTGAAATCCAATTTTTTTTCCCTACTGGTTCTGTGGGCGTGGCTTGGTGGACTTGCAGGGGAAGGATACTGCATCCCACTCCCATCCCAGTCCTGGGGGAAGGATATTGTAAAATCCCCATTCCCTCCCACTCCTGGGGGAAGGATACTGCAAAATCCCCACTCCAGGGGAAGGATGCTCTAAAAACCCCATTCCTTCCTACTCCTGGGAAAAAGGATATTGCAAAATCTCCATTCCCTCCCCACTCCTGGGGGAAGGATACTGCAAAATCCCCACTCCCTCCCCACTCTTGCGGGGGGGGGGGGGGGGAGGGAGGATATTGCAAAATCTCCATTCCCACCCCACTCTGGAATCAGCCAGACGTGTTATTTCCCGGGTTCTCCAAACTCCTCAAATTTTCCGCTACCGGTTCTCCAGAACCTGCTGGATTTCACCCCTGGTTCTGGGTGCTTTAGCGGATGGGATACTCTCCTTTGGGGTGGTCTTGGTCGTGGTTCTCCCCAGACTGGGAAGCATGGGAACCTGAGCTGGGAAGCATGGGAATTGGAGCTGAGAAGCATGGGAACAGGAGTCTTAAGGAACTTGGACCTTTCCAAGGAAGGCAGACAGCTGGTTCCTTTGGGGTGGGCAGCGCAGGCATCCCCCTGTCTTTTGGGGGGAGGGAGGGGAGATTGGGGGGAAAGGAGGACACCCCGGTTGCAGAAAGCCGCGGGCAGGGGAACCCCATTTGTGCCCCTCCCCACCCCCAAAGCCGCGCCCCACCCCCACCCCCCCAGATCTCCCCGCGGGGGCGCGCAACAGCTGGGTACCCCTTTTGGCACCGTTACGCACGGCCCCAGGGGAGGCGCGCGGAGAAGGGGCGCGGCGGGGACCCTTCCTCCCCACGTCCTCCTCCCCGGGGCCGGCAGCCAGCTCAGGCCGCCGGCCTGGCCAAGCCAAGGCTTACCGGCTGGGCGTCGGTTGGGTGGGCGCCGCCGGGCTTTGCTGCTGCTGCTGCTGCTGCTGTTGGAGGAGATGCTGCAGGCGGAGCAAATGCTGCTGGCCGAACATGGCTGGGGTTGGAGGGGGAGGAAGGGCGCCGCGGGGAAGGCAGGGAAGGCGGACCGACCGGGAACCCGGCCTCGGCTGGCGGACGGAGGAGGAGGAGGAGGAGGAGGAGGAGAAGAAGGCGGCTCTTCCTGCCTCGGGAGCGCGCCTGCAAAGGGCGGCGCGCCTCTCCGGCTCCAAGGCCGTGGAGGCGAGGCTGGGCGCAGCAAGGAACGCACAAGCGCGCGCACACACACACACACACACACACACAAACACACACACAGAGGGTCTTTCGAGGCGCCCCTCGCAGCCCTCCCCCCTCTCCCCAAGGCCTGGGGTGCAAGGAGGAGGAGGAGGGGGGGGAGAGGGGAGGGACAGCGGGGGAGGGCGGAGGGATTAGATGGCCCTCCCCCGCTGCCCCCCCCCCCTTTTAGGAATTTTAAAAATAGTTGGGGGATTTTTAAGTCCCGCTCGGTCAAGTCAGTCAGTCAATAATTTATCATGTATATCTATGTATATGTTTCTGTCTAATCTATCATCTACCTACCTACATATCATCTATCTCATCCAGCTAGCTATCTAACTGATCATGTCTGTCTGTCTATCTATCTATCTATCTATATCTATCTATCTATCTATCTATCTATCTATCTATCTATCTATCTATCTATCTATCTATCCTGTTTGTTTGTCTAATCTATCATCTACCTACCTACCTACCTACCTACCTATCTAACATCTATTTCATCTGCCTAATCTATCAGGTCTCTCTACCATATCTACCTATCTGTCCATCCATCCATCCGTCTCTCTATCATCTATCTATCTTTCATGTATCTATCTCTTACCAACTATCTGTCTAATCTATCATCTACCTATCATCTATTCTTTTATCTCAACCATTTAGCTAGCTATCATATCTAGCTGACTATCATCTACCTACCTAACATCTACTTCATCTATCTACCTATCTAATATGTCTGTCTGTCTGCCTATCTATCTACCTACCTACCTACCTACCTATCCTGTTTCCCCAAAATAAGACTCCCCTGATAATAAGCCCAATCGGGCTTTTGAGTGCATGGCAATAAGGCCAAACGCTTATTTCTGGGTTCAAAAAAATATAAGACAGGGTCTTATTTTCGGGGAAACATGTCTATCATATTTATCTATCTACTGTTTATCATCTACCTATCTGTCTGTCTGTCTGTCTGTCTATCTATCTATCTATCTCATTATCTACCTACCTACCTACCTATCTATCTATCTATCTATCTATCTATCTGCCCTGTTTCCCTCAAAATAAGACATCCCCTGATAATAAGCCCAATTGGGCTTTCGAGCGCATGGCAATAAGGTCAAGCATTTATTTCAGGGTTCAAAAAAATATAAGACAGGGTCTTATTTTCGTGGAAACGCAGTAGATAGTAACTGATAGATAGAATAAATAGATATAGATAACTGATAGCAGATAGCAGATAGATAGATAGCAGAGAGAGAGAGAGAAAGCAGATAGAGAGAGAGAGAGAGAGAAAGAGAGAGAGAGCAGATAGATAGATAGACAGACAGATATAAATATAGATAACTGATAGATAGATATTGATAACTGATAGAAAGATAGATAGATAGATAGATAGATAGATAGATAGATAGATGATAGATAGATAGATAGATATCCTGTTTCCCCAAAAATAAGACTTCCCCTGATAATAAGCCCAATTGGGCTTTTGAGCACATAGCAATAAAGCCAAGCATTTATTTCAGGGTTCAAAAAAATATAAGACAGGGTCTTATTTTCAGGGAAACATGGTATCTCTCTCTTTCTCTCTCTCTGACACAATTTCATAGCTGTTGTGACTCTCTTCTTCATTTTTATTAAACCAATTCTAACCTTTCCCCCCTCTTCAATAAAATTGTTCTTTTTGGGGTTTGTTTTGAAGCAGCAGCTGCCTAAATTCCTCTCCGCAGGAGCGGATGTTCTTTACACCTTGAGAACTGAGATTCGGTCGCACTGCCATCCGGCTTCTTTCTACCTACGGGAACAAATAAGCGTCAAGGTGCTTTTTAAAGAATCCCCTTGGCAGAAGACCAGCTCTCCCCCTCCTCCCCCTCCACCTGGACTTTGCCAGCTGCCACTAGCTGATGATGCCCAGCCCGAGTGAAAGCAGAAGAGGTTTGCCGCAAAAGTTAAAACAAATTAAAAATCGCCATAGTTGTTGCTATGTCAACGGATCTTGCGTCCTTCCTTGGAGAAGCTGCTGCAAAACAGGAAACATGATGGCAAAATGTTGGCACTTTTTTGGGGCCTGGAAATGGTTGTAGGGCAAAGTCAGGGCTGACCCTACTGTTGGGTATGGCAGGGTTCCAATTTTACACGGGGAGAGGGGGTAAGGGAGAGAAAGAGGAGGACGACTAGAAGAAGGAGGAGAAAATAGATAATAGATAATGGCAGAAAAGGAGAAGGGGAAGAAGAGGGAGAGAAAGAGGAGGCCGACCAGAAGAAGGAGGAGAAAATAGATAATAATGGCAGAAAAGGAGAAAAAGAAGAGAAGGGGAAGAAAAGGGAGAGAAAGAGGAGGACGATCAGAAGAAGGAGGAGAAAATAGATAATAATGGCAGAAAAGGAGAAGGGGAAGAAGAGAGAGAGAGGAAGAAAGGGGAGGAAAACCAGAAGGAGGAGGAGAAAATAGATAATAATGGCAGAAAAGGAGAAGAAGAGGAGAAGGGGAAGAAAAGGGAGAGAAAGAGGAGGACGAACAGAAGAAGGAGAAGAAAATAGATAATGGCTGAAAAGGAGAAGGGGAAAAAGAGAAAGAGAGAGAGAGGAAGAAAGAGGAGAAGGAGGATAAAATAGATAATAATGGCAGAAAAGGAGAAGGAAAAGAGGGGAAGGGGAAAAAGAGGGAGAGAAAGAGGAGGAAGACCAGAAGAAGGAGGAGAAAATAGATAATAGTAGAGTAGGAGAATGAGAAGGAGGAGGAGGAGGAGGAAGAGAAGATTATTTTGGAACTCCACTGATCTTACAAGGTCTTCTCCACGAGTAGAGGGTTGGACTAGAAGACCTCCAAGGTCCCTTCCAACTCTGTTATTCTGTTAAAAATTGGCAAGATTAAGAAACATCCACCTAGGGTCTAACTAAGATTACCAAACCACCCCTCTGCTTCTGGTTTTCACTGGTTTCTCTCGGGGGGCTTAAAGGCCCTGAAATTGGATCCTGTTTTAACCCAGCGCTTTCTGCATCCGACGTTTTTCCCAGCAGGATCCGGGGGGAGGGAGGCAGGGGGCGGAGGGCTCCATCTGGGCTGTCCTGTTTTTTTTTAATATACCCACACAAAAGGACAGGACGATCCTGGCAGATGGTTCCCTCCCAGCGAGGGAAAAAAAAGCCAGACTCTCAAAATTAGTCAGGGGTGGCTGTGGCACGAAAAGATAAATTTCCAATCCCAAAGTCATACCTAGCTCCTCTTTGGCTGGGTACCAAACTGACACCGAGCACGGAAAGATGGAAATCGAAAAAATAATAATAATAATAATCAAGCAGATTCAAGCGAAGAAACAAACAAAAAAACAAAAATCGGAATCCGGTGTGCCGTTTTGTAAAACTGATCTAAAACCCAAGTTGCTTCCTTTTACCGAGATAACCGATACAAGTTAACGCGTTTCTGTTTGTTTGATTGTTTGCCGGACAGGTTTCTAGTCCCTTGCATTATAGTTGAACACAGATTCCAATTTAGGCAAAACAATTATTCAAATAAAGAGACCCGGTAAGGGGGCAACGGTGATTGCAGTATTGATATTTATCCCTCTGTTTCAAGAAAGAGAACACTGGAAGTCGGCAAAGAGGCTATTTCCAGCCTCCAGGTGATGGGGAAGGCCATTTTCACCCTCCCCAGGCTCCTAGAAAGGCTCTGGAGCCTGGGGAGGGCAAAAAAATTTAGCAGACTGAAGCATTGTAATTAAACACCAGCTGTCTGCAATTACTGTAAGTTCGAATCTCACCAGGCTCAAGGTTGACTCAGCCTTCCATCCTTTCTAAGGTAGGTTAATTGAGGACCCAGTTTGTGGGGGCAATAAGCTGACTTTGTATAAATATATAAAAGTATGAAGGCTATTGCTTAACGCCTTGTAAGCCGCCCTGAGTCTCCGGAGAAGGGCGGCATATAAATCAAATTTAAAAAAAACAAAAACAGGCCTACCGTGCCAAAAATGGGGGAAGCACGGGGGAGGTGGGGGTGTCACACACATACATGTGCAGGGGTGGGGCGCATAGAATTATGGGTGTGGGAACACACATGCGTGACCCCCACCACCACGCTCCCACTGCTTTTGGCACACGATGGCAAAAAGATTAGCCATCAATGCCGTACACCATTTCTGAAAAATGGCAGTCCAGTCTCTTCTTGAAAGCTTCCAGGGATGAAGCTCCCACAATTTCCGAAGGCAACTTCTTATTCCTTTAGTTGGTTGATTGAAGAATCAGGGTTTGTTTGAATTTCCCAACAGTCCTGCGAGGTAGGACAGTTTCGGCTTGGAGAATGCATTTCTTTTTCATTTGGGCCTTCCAGCTGGCTTCGGGAGCTGCCCCCGAGCTTTTGCATTCACACGCAGCCTTTCTGCTCTTCCCCTCCATGTCTCTCCCCTTCTCCGATGCGTTCACACGTGCAGTTGTGCTGCTGACGGGTTAAGCCTTGGCTGGGCGGCTCAGTGGCTAAGACGCCGAGCTTCTCGATCAGAAAGGTTGGCAGTGGGCGGTTTGTATCCAGTGGTGAAATCCCAATTTTTTTTACTACCGGCTTGGTGGGTGTGATGTGGCTTGATGGGCATGGCAGGCAAAGGAGACTGCAAAATCCCCATTCCCTCCCCACTCTGGGGCCAGCCAGAGGTGATATCTGCCAGTTCTCCAAATACTCAAAATTTCCGCTACCAGTTCGCCAGAATCTGCTGGATTTCACCCCTATTCGTATCCCTAGTATAAGTCTCCTGTGTGAGCAGGGGGTTGGTCTAGATGACCCTCCAAGGTCCCTTCCAGCTCTGTTACTCTTAAACTGTTAATGAATTAAAACTATAAACCAAGCCCTTTCTTCCCCAAAGGGGATTCTCTCCCCTCAAGCCCATCCTTGCGCAAAGCCGGATAGACGCCAGTTCGAATCCTGCCACGTCTCAACGCCGCAGGGGATGAACTTGGCTCTTGTGGGGGGAGGGGAATGATTCGGTAAAAAGGCTGGGGGGGGAGGGGGCGAGCCCAGAACTACAACGCCCATGATGCTCTCCGGGACCAGGCTCCTGCCTGCCCGCTAGCGGCGGCCGCGGGAAGGCGCGTTCCCAGCACCAAGGAGAGGACCCAGGTAGCGACGGAGGTGCCAGCCGACTGGTCTTGGGTTGCCGCAGAGCTCCGGGCAGCGCAGCTGGCTGGAGGGCCGGTCGGACGGACGAGGACTCCTCCAAAGGGTCCTCCAAGGGGAAAGGGCGCAGGGGAGGCGCGGATTCCCCCCTCCGATGAGCATCCCGGCGTCTCCTTGAGCCCAAGCCAGCCGCAGAGGCGACCCACCGAAGCAGCGCCGCAATCATGGGGAACCGGGGCATGGAAGACCTCATCCCCTTGGTCAACCGTCTGCAGGATGCCTTCTCCGCCATCGGCCAGAATGCCAACCTGGACCTGCCCCAGATCGCCGTGGTGGGGGGACAGAGCGCCGGCAAGAGCTCCGTGCTGGAGAATTTCGTGGGGAGGTAAAATTTCGTGGGGTGGGGGGGAGAGGAGGAGGAGGAAGGGGCGCGCGCCTGGGGCCAGGGGCAGATTTGCAAGGGGACGACCGGTGAGGGGGGGTCTCTCCCCTTGCAGAAACACCCCCCCCCCCTCTCCCGCCTTATGGCTTTCTGTTTGGGGGAAGAGAGAGAAAGACAGAAAGAGAGGGGGGGAGAGAGAGAGAAAGAAAAAGAGAGAGGGGGGAGAGGCGAGAGAGAAAGAGAGGGGGGGTGAGGAGAGAAAGACAGTGAGAGAGGAGAGGGAGAGAGGAAGGAGAGAGAGAAAGACAGAAAGAAAAAGAAAAAGAGGAGGGGGAGAGAAAGAGAGAGAGGGAGAGGGGGAGAGAAAGACAGAAAGAGAGAGAGAGAGGAGAGGGAGAGAGGAAGGAGAAAGAGAGGGGGGAGAGAGAGAAAGGCAAAAAGAGAGAGGGAGAGAGGAAGGTGGGAGAGAGAGAGAGAGAAAGACAGAAAGAAAAAAGAAAAAGGAGGGGGAGAGAAAGAGAGAGAGAAGGAGAGGGGGGAGAGAAAGGCAGAAAGAGAGAGAGAGGAGAGGGAGAGAGGAAGGAGAAAGAGAGGGGGGGAGAGAGAGAAAGACAAAAAGAGAGAGGGAGAGAGGAAGGTGAGAGAGAGAGAGAGAGAGAAGGGAGGAGAGAGAGAGAAAGAGAAAAGAGAGAGGGAAAGGGAGAACCCCCTCGGGGAATGCGTCTTTTGAGTCAGGAGGCTTAATGGCTGATTCTCCCTTCCTTCCAACCCCCACCCCGGAAAATACCCCCCCCCCCAACTGGGATGCTATGCATAGAAACGCGCCGGGAGGGGCCATTCTCTCTCTCTCTCTCTCTCTCTCTCTTCCCTCTCTCCATCTTTTCCACCCGCCCTCCGATTGACACATTGCAGATGCTTGCTGGAGGGGAAGGGGGGGGGGCGAGACGCAGGGGGAAGCTCCCGCCTGGGCCCCCACCCCCCCCACTCACCCCCCCCAAAAACGAGGGAGGGTATTTTTTAAAAAAAAAAGAGCGCTTGATTGACAGCTGTCAGTTCTCCACTCGCTCCGCCTGCCAGAGAGCCCACCCGCTTCCCTTTGGATCTATTTAATCTAGATTTACCATTTGCATATTGGTATCAATGTACATTTAATACATACGTGTCTACATATGTGTGGTTGCGGTTGTGGCTTTGTGTGTGTGTGTGTGTGTGTGTGTGTGTGCACGCGAGGCGCGCAGATGCTGAAATCCGGTGCTTAAGCTTGGATTTGTGCTCCAGAACAAACCAAGGGCTTATCCCGCACCAGGATCTGGGCATCTTTCGGGCAATAGACAAGGCAGGGAGGGATGGGAGGGGGGCAGCCAGTCTCAGCCATGGGTGCCCACCCCTCTCTTCTTCTCTCTCTCTGCGGGCACGCGCGCAGAGAGAGAGAGAGAGACACACACACACAGAGGAAGGCACAAAAACGCACGCACAAAAAGGAGCCATTTGTTAAAAGGCGGAGGCTGCGCCGCTGCCAACGCCTCCGCGGGGATGGCGCAAGAGATTTTAACCGTTATAATCCTAAAATGCTTTATTTATCTGTCTGCGGTGTTGGGGGGTGGGGGTAGGGGGGGAAGGTGCCCGCAGGAAAACCTCTTTTCTGTCTTTTTCTCCTTCCTTCCTTCCTTCTTTCCCTCCTTCCTTCCTAGAATATTTTCCATATCTTCCTTCCTTCTCTTTTCTCTTTTTCCTCTCCTTTCTTTCCTAGCTTCCTTCCTTCCAGCCCTCCCTCCCTCTCTCCCTTCCATTCCTCCTCCTTCCCTCCTTCCCTCCCCTCCCCCCTCCCTCCTTTCTCCCTCCTTCCTTTCTTCCTCACTCCTTTCCTCCTTCTCACTCTCCTTCCATCCCTCCCTCCTTCCTTCCTTCCTCCCTCCCTCCCATTCAACCTCTCTCCCTCTCCTTCCTTCCTTCTTAGAATGTTTTCTGTATCTTCCTTCTCTCTTCTCTCTTTTTCCTCTCCTTTCTTTTCTGCCTTCCTTCCAGCCCTCCCTCCCTCCCTTCCTGTCTCTCCCTCTGACCCTCTTTCCTTTCTTCCTTCTTCCAACTCCCTCCCTTTTTCTTTCCTTCCTTCCTTCCTTCCTCCCTCCCTCCTTCCCACTCTCCCTCCCGCTCTTTCCTTCCTTCCTCCCTTCCTCCCTCCCTCCCTTCCTGTCTCTCCCTCTGACCCTCTTTCCTTTCTTCCTCCCTTCCTCCCTCCTTCCCCCTCCCTCCCTCTCTCCTTCCTTCCTTCCTTCCTGTCTCTCTCCCTCTGTCCCTTCTTCCTCCCTCCCTCCCTCTCTCTCCTTCCTTCCTTCCTGCCTGCCTCCCTCATTCCTTCCTCCCTCCCTCCCTCCCTTCCTTCCATCTCTCTCTCCTCTCTTTCTCTCTTTCTTCCTCTCTTTCTTTCTTCCATGCTGCTGCTTTTTCCAGTGGGTGAAGGGGGCAGGGAGAGAAATATTTTTGGCCAGAGGGCCATACCTGGTGATGGTGCGAAGGCACTTTGCCCAGTAAGGCCTCCTGCCAAAGGCTCAGGCAGAAGCCACTTGACTGTTATGTCATCTCAAGGATGCACCAAAATATTGCTTTTTTGAGGGGGGAGGGAAGGAGGAGCAACAGCAGGGGGAAAGAGCTCCCTCCCTCTTTTCCAGTGGCCTCGACATGTTTTTCCAACGTAGACACCTGTCCTGGTTATTCTCTCCCTCCAGTTTCCCCCGAAGGTACAACTGACAACCAGCATCTGCTCATGCATTAAATTTTTGGGGGGTCTTAATGGGGTGGGAGCAGCTGAACAGTATCCACATCAAGAAACCCCATTGCATGGCCGATCCTTCCCTGTTTTCCTCTACCCCCTCCGCTCTGTTTACATGTCTCACCTGGGCCTGGGAGATCCAATGCTTGGTGCCAGCCAGGTGGAGGTGTGGGATGCAAGGAGCAGGGACCAAAATCTCTTGCAAATGAAAACATGGAGTTTCTCGTCCTCCAAGTTGGAGACATTCCCCTTCCCCCTTGTCAGAAAATGCCAGCAAAACTACAGAGTTTATATATGTGTATTTATATCTATCTATCTATCTATCTATCTATCTATCTATCTATCTATCTATCTATCTATCTATCATCTATCTATCTATCTAATCATCTATCTATCTATCTATCTATCTATCTATCTATCTATCTATCTATCTATCTAAATATCTATCTATCTAAATATCTATCTATCTATCTCTATCTATCTATCTATCTATCTATCTATCTCTATCTATCTATCTATCTATCTATCTATCTATCTATCTATCTATCTATCTATCTATCTATCTATCTATCATCTCCAGTCCGGGAGTCGCATTCACGACAAACCATTTTATACCAAATTTATATTTGCTGATAAAGGGAGACTAGTACAGATCTATTTCAAGCTATTTAGCTCTCATC
>JAUDYJ010000015.1:4828081-4848081 GCA_030761175.1 Masticophis lateralis
TAATGTTTTTAATGTTTTTAATTCTTAAATGTTTTTTATAATGTTTTTAAATGCATTGTGAGCCGCCGTGAGTCTTCGGAGAGGGGCGGCATACAAACTGACTTAATTAAATTAAATTAAATTAAATTAAAAATATTCTGAGAAGGGAGGAGGGATGGATGGAAGGAGGGAGCGAAGGAAGGAAGGAAGGAAGGAAGGAGAGAAGGAAGGAAGATATGGAAAATATTCTGAGAAAGAAGGAAGGAGGGAGGGAGGAAGGAAGGAAGGAGAAGAAAGAGAGATGAGAAAAGGAAGGAAGATATGGAAAATATTCTGAGCAAGAAGGAAGAAGAGGAAAGAGAGAGATGAGAGAAGGACGGAAGATACGGAAAATATTCTGAGAAGGAGGGAGGGAGAGACCGACGGACAGAGGGATAGAGAGTGGAAGGAAGGATAGATGGAAGGAAGGAAGGAAGGAGGGAGTGAGGAGAGAGGAAGGAAGGAGACATTGGAAAAAGGACCTTCATTTTTTTCTCCCTCCCTCCCTCCCTCCTTCCTTCCTTCCTTCCTTCCTTCCTTCCTTCCTTCCTTCCTTCCTTCATCCTTCCTTCCTTCCTTCCTTCCTTCCTTCCTTCCTTCCTTCCTTCCTTCCTTCCTTCCTTCCTTCCTTCCTTCCTTCCCAATTTGAACCTTCTTTTAAGGCTGATCCATTCTCCTGTGATAACTTTATTGAATTTCAGTCTGGTTTTTTCGTTCTCCTGTAAATGACCCTGAGCTCTTTTGAGAAGAGAATGTCACACGTGGCATTCCTCCTGTTTTCTCACAAGTGTTACAGCTTCCACTGTCTGAATGGATGCCTGGCGGGTGTGTGTGTGTGTGTGTGTCAAGGGAGGGGCTGCGTGTGACTCACCTTGGTCCCACATTTGGCATGATGGGTGCCTCAGTTTCCCTGCTGGACCTTTTGGATTTGATTTACCCTTTGAAGCCAGACGAGGTCCCTTCCATCTCTATTCTGATCGGTTGATTGATTTGGGGGGGGGGGGGAACAGGAAATATTTATTTATTTATTTATTGGTTCGATTTATATGCCGCTCTTGTCTGGAGACTCAGGGCGGCTTACAATGCATTAAGCAATAGCCTTCATACTTTTGTATATACCTGCTTAGTAGGGCTTTCAGACCCCCCTAAGCGGTCTTCTTTTTTATACAAAGTCAGCTTATTGCCCCCACAATCCGGGTCCTCATTTTACCTACCTCGGAAGGATGGAAGGCTGAGTCAACCTTGAGCCTGGTGAGATTCGAACTTGCAGTAATTGCAGGCAGCTGGCAGCTAAGTGCTATTTAACAGCGCTTTAGTCTGCTGCGCCACCAAGGCTCTTTGTGGCGCAGTATAATATAGAGGTATGAGGCATTCTTGAACTTACAGCACTTCATTTAGTTCAGAGTTTCAACGGCACTGAAAAAAAAGCGACATACGGCCATTTTTCACACTTAACGACCGTTGCAGCATCCCCCAACGGTCCGCGATCAGAATTCAGATGCTTGGCAAGTGACTCCTATTTATGATGGTTGCAGTGATCCCCCTTTTGCAACCTTCCGACGAGCTTTAAGTGGATTCACTTAACAACCGTAGGACTGATTTTAACACCCACTTAATGACGATGTCAAGAAAGGTCGTAAAACGGGGCGAAACTCGCTCCGCAAACGTCTCGCTCAGCCACAGAAATGTCGGGCTCCCTTGCGGTCATAACTCGAGGCCTACCCCGTATGTCAGAGAAGAAGCATCGGAGAGGCCAATAGTGACGGGAGTCGTATTTAAAAACATCTGGGGAACATCTGTCAAGAATTTAATTTGCCTTTGTTTGTTCTCTGAACTCGGGGTTGACATCGATTTTCTAGACCCGGGATGGCGAACCACAGGTGGCACGCGGAGCCATATTGGTGACCCCGTGAGCATCCCCCTAGCTCAGCTCCAGCGCGCAAGCATGAGATGGTCAGTTGATTTTCGGGTCTTCTGGGCCCACCAGAAGTTGGCAAATGGGCTGTTTCCGGCCTCCGGGATGTGTGTGCGGGAAAGGCTGTTTTTGCCCTCCCCAGGCTCCTAGAAAGTCTCTGGAGCCTGGGGAGGGGGAAAAACGAGCCTACCGAGTCCAACATGCCATCAGATGCCATGGTGAAGCGGGAGGAGCACGAGGGGGGTTGCGTGCTCATACACGGGGGGGGGGGCAGGGCGCAGAGAATTATGGGTGTGGGCACGCACACATGTGACCACCCCGTACTCCCCCGGCTTTTGGACACGCGATGGCAAAAAGGTTCTAGACGGTTATGGTTTCAGAAGGATAAAATGGAAGTCTCTGAGGACTTGGATTAATATTTTAAAACAGCCCAGTTGGGTGCGAATACGAGAGGGGCAGCTTTTTGGCAAGTCCAGAATTGAAGTCTGGGGAGAGGGTGCGATTGGACCCCCCACCCCCATCCCCCACTTTGGAAAATGATCCTTTGGAGAAAATGCAACCCTGTTGAGCTCTAGGAACCAAATCTTTCCTGCGCGGATCAGCCAAAGGTTTGCTTCCTTCCTTTAAAAATTAGATAGATAGATAGATAGATAGATAGATAGATAGATGGATGGATGGATGGATGGATGGATGGATGGATGGATGGATGGATGGATGGATGGATGGATGGATAGATAGATAGATAGATAGATAGATAGATAGATAGATAGATAGATAGACAGATATAGATAGATAGATATATGTAGGTCTTTGGTTATTCGGGTCTTTTCCCACGTAAAATTGGAAGTGTCTTGGCGACGTTTCGACAAAGTCTCATTCGTCATCTTCAGGCTGGTGTTTTCGGCTTCATGCTTCTAGGAGCACGAAGCCGAGAACACCAACCTGAAGATGACGAATGAGACTTCGTCGAAACGTCGCCAAGACACTTTCAATTTTACGTGGGAGAAGACCCGAATAACCAAAGAGCTACATACAACCCCCCCCCGAAAATCTCAGAAAACAAATATATATTTGTGTGTGTGCGCGCGCACACACAAATATAAATCCCTTGCTGGACTTCGGAGTCCAAAGAGAGGCAGACAAATCCGTGCAATTAACTATGCGAGGTTTAGCTAAAACCTCACGCGTGTAGGTGTGCGTGTGAGTTCTTGCAACCCTCGCGTCTTAATTCTGTGAAATTCCCCCTGGCCAAAAATGTTGAGGCAGGGGTGGGTGGGTGGGTGTGTATGGGGAATATCATCCCCTTGCCTGCCATTTACAAGATCAGATTTTAAATTGAAACAGGAGGTGCTGGTTTTTTGGCCGAGGACTTCTACTGAGATGCAAATATGAATGGAGGGGCCTCGATTCTTGTTGTTTATATGTTTTTCCAGCTCTCGTGCTGCAATGTCTTATGGGAAACGGAGTCTCTGCAATTGAGATTCTAGAAAATAACAAGTGTAAATCTGGAGCTAGAGGAAACTGGCTAGATTTAAAGTCGGAGAGTTGGAGGCCACTGTTATAAAACCTCTGGGGTACTATTTATGCGTTTAGTTTTAAAATAGATGCAGATATATGAAGGAACCCATCTGGAGGCCAATGCTGGGGATGGCTAAGACAGTTGATGGTTAATTGTGATCGAATTATTACCCAACCCTAGGTTTAGTTACACTAAACTTGAAGAGCTGGTTTTTGACTCTCAGAACAGGTTCACCCAAATCCTCAATTTTGCAAAATCTCTCTTTGGCTTATTGCATCCATAACCCCAGCTTTCCACTCCAAAATGGTGCTGAAAGCAGTGAGGGGATAGAAAAAGAGAGAGATTATAATGAAATGCATCATTCAGAAAATAGAAATGTATCACAAAAGAGATGGGGAAGAGAAATTGGAAGCATCTTATCCGCTAAAAATCCGGCATGTTTTATTTAATGCCTGTCAGGTGTCTGAAAAGAAGGGCTAAAGAGGAACCTCCTGTGGCAAGGAGTTCCACAGAGCAGAGGAAATGAAAGACAAGCAGGGTGATATTAGCCAGGTCTTTGCTGCTCTGAATTTTTTTTTTTCACCTGTCAAGGGCAGTGTTGTTTGAACAAGTACCGGTCTTCGAATTTCCAGATTTTTTTCCCTCCTATTTTGAGGGAAGGGCCCTTTAGATGTCTTCCCTTCCCCTACAAGAAACTAGGGAGAAAACAAATGAAGGGAAACGTACTGTGTTCTCCCCAAAAATAAGACTGGGTCTTATATTAATTTTTGCTCCAAAAGAAAATAAGCATTAAGGTTTATTTTCTGGTTGAATCTTATCTTTGGGGAAATACAGTACCAAATGCACCTATCTGGCTGACAATCTTAACCGAGGCTTATTTTGGGGAATAGGGTTTATATTACGAGCATCCTGAAAAAAATCATGCTAGGACGTATTTTCCAGTTGGGTTTTATTTTGGGGGAAACGGGGTAGAGAAGGAAGGACCTGCTTCCTTTAACCGTTCCTGCAAGATTTGTGGGAATTTCACTGCGAGTTTTTTGTTCTGTTTTGCCTTTTGCAAAACTGGGCCTGGTTTTTTTTTTGCAAAGCTCTCTAGCGAAGTGAAGGCCATCAAGCAAGGATTTTATTTTTTATTTAGTGTATGGCTGGTCACAGACAATATCACACACACACACAATATTATACACAACATCAAGCAAGGAGACCCAAAATGAGGTCAAGAGGCGATCTTAAGGCAGCCGGTTCTTCGTGATGGAGCCTTTCCCCTGTCCTCCCGCGAAGGGCACCACGGCGGCTGCCAAGCGCCTGAGCTTCCTTTTCAGAAGTCATTAAGATCATCCGCTTGTTACAAGGTTGTTACCCCGGGAAACGCAGGCAGGCTTGAGCCTTGCATCCAGCAGCCTTGAGATGTGTGGCTGTTTTCCCGAGGCCCTGAGGCCTTCACGGAGGAAGATATATTTTTTTCCCTCCTCCTCCTCCTCCTTCTGGTCCCAGCGTCATGCACCAAAATGCTCTCGGGTCGTGACGATCCAGAGTTCTGGTGAGTCACGGTCAGCTGCGTTCTCCGCCGGCCGCGTCTGGAGACGCTGGGTGTGCGTTGTTCGCAGAGGCTGATGGCCAAATGTCATTCTGCACCGGTGGTGCACCTTATATTCCGTCTGAAATAAACTGAGATTGGCGGGCCTGCGAGGGCTTGCTTGGGGTTTGAACCTTTCCCTGTTCTCGGGTGGCTGTTACAAATGGCGCCTGAATGCGTCATGGTGCAATGGCTGGCTGGGGGATTCTGGACGTTGGAGGCCATGTGGCTCCTTCTTTCCTTCCTTCCTAAAATGAATCTCCTTTTAAGGCTGATTGGTTCTATGGTGAACACTTTTATAATTTCAGTCTCCTTTCCTTTCCTTTCCTTTCCTTTCCTTTCCTTTCCTTTCCTTTCCTTTCCTTTCCTTTCCTTTCCTTTCCTTTCCTTTCCTTTCCTTTCCTTCCATCCACCTACCCATCCACCCACCCATCGAAACACCCACTCACTCATCCATACATCCTTCCTTTTCTCATTTCCTTCCTTCCTTCCTTCCTTCCTTCCTTCCTTTCCTTCTTTTCTTTCTTCCTTTCTTCCCTTCCCTTCCCTTTCCTTCCTTCCATCCATCCATCCACCCACCCATACATACATCCTTCCTTTTCTCATTTTGTTCCTTCGTTCCTTCCTTCCTTCATTCCCTTTCCTTTCCTTCCTTCCTTCCATCCTCCCAGCCACCCACCGATGCACCCACCCACCTATCCATACATCTTTCCTTTCCTTTCCTTTCCTTTCCTTTCCTTTCCTTTCCTTTCCTTTCCTTTCCTTTCCTTTCCTTTCCTTTCCTTTCCTTTCCTTTCCTTCTATCCACCCACCCACCCATACATACATCCTTCCTTTTCTCATTCTGTTCCTTCATTTATTTGTTTGTTCCTTCCTTCCCTTTCCTTCCATCCACCTACCCATCCATACATCCTTCCTTTTCCCATTTCCTTCCTTCCTTCCTTCCTTCCTTTCACCCACCCACTCACCCTTCTCTCATATATTTTCTTCCTACTGCCTTCCTTCCATCCACACATCCATCCATCCATTCTTCTTTTCTCTCATTTCCTTCCTTCCTTCCATCCATCCGCCCGTCTGTCTGTCCCTCTCTCCCTCTATCCATCCATCCATCCATCCTTCTCACGCTGGCCACTGCAGTGGTGATAAGCTAGCATAAACATCCTCTCGCCTGGTTGCCATGGAAACTGGCAATCCCTCCCAGGGTGATGGAGGAGGAAAAAACCGCTTGGTGGAAATGCTAGAAAGATGGAGTAGAAGCCGACCGCCCCCCCATTGCAGGGTCCAGAAACCTTTGCAGATTTGGGGGGGGGGGTGCAGGCTGAGTTTGAGCCATTCTGATGAGTTTTGCTGCAGTTTAAAAACAAAGAACGGAAGGAGAGAATCCCTGAGCATGTTGGTTTTTTCTTTTTCTTTTAATTTTAGGGACTTTCTGCCCCGTGGATCAGGAATTGTGACCCGACGCCCCCTGGTCCTGCAACTGGTGAATGCCACGACTGGTACGTGAATTTTGTTTTTAATCCTCTCTCTTCGTCACGACACACAAAAACTCAAGTCCAGGGTGCTGTGATGTAGGCCCAAGTAGCCATTACCAGACACAATCCATCCTAAACAAACATATTTTATTAGAACAGCTGAGAATTACCTCATTCTCAGCTTAGTCCAAATTAATTCCAAAACGAAGTCCTTCAGAAAAAGTTCTTCGGCCTTATCACAAACCTTTGTCTTCTTTGGCACCCTGTCAAAGGCTTTTCTTGGCAAAGCCCCATGAAGTTCAGAAACAAGAGATGCCGACTGGAAACAGATTTAGCAATGTTGCTTTCCTACAAAGAACCCAAGAGCCTTTGTTGCTCTTGTAAGCCTTCTGGGAGGGGCCAGTCATCTCCTGGCCTTACTCCCAAGTTGTCCTTTTTGCTTTAGGTGCTCTTACCTTCTGGCAGCTCTTCACATGCGTGCACTAGAAACAGGCTCCTCCTGTTCCTTTGCCTCTCTGATATCTAAATCTGGAGGCTCCAGAGTCTGCACATCACTCCCAGATGGCCCTGGTCCAATCTCTGCCTCTGATGCAGAGCCCTCGTCCGGGCCTTCCCCTGACTCCTGGACTGGCCCATGTTCCTCTCCAGCCTCCTCACTGTCTAACTCCACTGCCAGCTCCGCAGACTGCTGATGGACCACAACACAGGGGTGGGAGAGAGAAGACCTTCTGGGAAGTACAATCTGATGTGTGATCTTCCTCTAGGGTTACTCAGTCCAAACCAATTTGCTTTGCCCACAAGGAGGAGAAAATGGGAGAGGGGCAGGGGTGAAATGCTACCGGTTTACACCGGTTCGGGCTAACCGATCGTGATAAAAAGCTACCGCTTCGTCCGAATTGGTATTTCCCAAAATCAGCTGTGCCATGCGGTTTATATTTGCTAGAAAGCAGCAAATCTTGATTTAAGATCTCCCCGTCCATGAGCTGTGCCTGACTAGGTGGCTCAGTGGCTAAGACATTGAGCTTATCGATCAGAAAAGCCAGCGGTTCGAATCCCTAGTACAGGTCTCCTGCGTTGAGCAGAGGGTTGGACTAGATGACCTCCAAGGTCCCTTCCATCTCTTCTTACTGTTACCTTTTCTTTGCACCCAGGAGTTGCCACTTTCTGTTGTCTTCTCCCATCTCCTCTTCAAGTTCTTTATTTTTTACTGTTTACAAACTTATCAATGTGTGAAAAATGTGGCACCTGAGTGTCATACATTCTGATAAAAATAAAATAATATTAATCGTATTCGTTTCATTTAACCACCTTATACTGTATCATTCAGGTAATAATATACATATTTTTATTAAATTACATGCTTTCATTATTTAGTTATTCAATATTTCAGTGTATCACTTTTATGCCCAATCACCCTGTTCTTAGTATCATACCTTGTAATACAAAAAGAATACTATTGATCATATTTATTACATTTAGCAAGCTTATATAATTCTAATAATAATACAAACATTCATGCTAAATTAAAATCTTCCACTATTTGCTTGTTCATCTTATAATCCTTCGTTATTTAGTTATTCGGTATTTGAAATATGTTATTTTTATGTCACTCCCCTTATTCTGCATGTCATACATTTTAATACAAATAGAATATTTTTAATCATATTTGTTACATTGAACAAACATACACATATTTCTATCGAATTATAATCTTTCATTATTTATTGAATCAATAGTTCAATCCGTTATTTTTATGCCAGTTGCCATGTTATTTAAGTATACTTAGTCATACCGTCATTGAAATTCTAATTTCCCCTCTTATGATTACTTCTCCTTATTATATAAGAACGTATATTCTATTAATCCCCCTCTCTCTAGTTTCTATCCCTATTCTAACTTTGATTATGCCACCAGCCCCATCCAGGCGTGGGATTCAAAAATTTAGCAAGGGGACCTCTGCCCAGTTGCTGGGTGGGTGTGGCCATGATGGGAGTGGCCTAGTTGTCCTCCTGCACCACAGTTGGGGGAAGGGGTGTTTTTGCCCTCCCCGGGCTCCAGAGGCTTTTCTCGCGCCTCCGGGAGGGCGAAAACGGCTTCCCCAGAAATGGACCGGAACCTCCGGTAGGAAATGGGATTTGAGGGTTCTCCGAACTGCACAGAATCTTAGCTACAGGTTCTCCCGAACCCCTGCAAACCCCCAGCAGTCCACCCCAGGCCCATCTCCTAATCGTCTTCTAACCATCTCCTTCCTTCCTCTAGAATATGGCGAGTTCCTACACTGCAAAGGGAAGAAGTTCACGGACTTCGAGGAGATACGTGCCGAGATCGAAGCCGAGACCGACAGAGTCACCGGCTCCAACAAGGGTATCTCCTCCATCCCGATCAACCTACGCGTTTATTCTCCGAACGGTAAGTTGTGGAACGTATCAAGTAGAACTCCACAATCCCATTTTTGGGTGGTGGTGAGAAGGTCTCGGATTTTGAGAATACTTATTTAAGGTGGAAACAAAACTTAACAGAGAAAGGAACCTTATTGAAGCTTATCATGATATGGCTTGCTTGGGGTTGACATTTTAAATTCTCAATTCCCACCTTGATAGCAAGTTATTCTGCTTAAGGTTGTTGTGGCCCATCAGCAGCCTGTGCAGCTAGTAGCTGATTCCAACAGCAAGGAGGCTGGTGTGGTGCTGCGCCAGAAGCCTATGCAGCTGGCACTTGAGTCAGACAATAAGAAGATGTAGTGCCAGAGGCGGGGATTCAGCCAGGGCCTACAGAACCTCCAGAAGCTTCCATGGTGAAGAGGAAGAAGAGGAGGAGCCTCTTCTTGATGCACAGGCACGCAGAGCGGCCAAAAGGCAGGAGTGGCTCCTTAGGAGGAGGTCTCCTCAAGATTAAGGCTTGGGGCTAATTGACCACTCCCTTAGCCTATTTAAGGAAGGACGACGACTGAGGCAATTTGCAGGGAACAACTTCGTTCATTCTCCTTCGCGTCTTGATCTTAGTTCTCGGCAAATTGCTTCTGGGCTTTCTGCCAACCATAGTAAGATAACAATTATTTATTCTTTGGATTCTTGTAGGCTGTTAAGAAAGTTAATTAACAGCCTTTGTTTGAAAAAGACTGATTTAATTTAGTAAACTAAGGTTTGTGTGTGCTGCGTTCTTTGGGGTCCGTAGCTGGGGCAGAACAGAGATTCCGTTCTAGCTTCATATGGCTGTCCATCTCTTTGTTCTGACCCAGCTCTCCAAACATGACAAATCCTCTGAAGTGAACTCAAAGATTCCTTCATTAGGAGCTCCAGCAGCCCCGGCAAAAAGTTTCTCTCTTACCACAGGCTAACAAGTCCGTCTGTCCATCTGGAAGATGAATAAATGTCTGCCACATCTATTCATCTCCATCCCCTGCTTTTTATCCCCAGAGCTAGGGTGGGGCTTCATTAACAGTGGTGGCTCTTCCGTCCCAAGGACCGGCCCATAGATTTCCACCGCTCTCCTCTCCTCTGCCTTCTGTGCATCCGTGCATCAGGCACTGGACCCAGCTGTTCCTCTTCTTCCCCATCAGCCACTTTCAGACCTGGGGGCTGTTGACTCTCCATCTGAGGGCTGATGGACGGCCCAGGCTCCGCCTCTTTCTCTCTCTCTGACAGCTCCATTCCCTCTTCCCCCCTCAGAGTTCTCAGGTTGCCTTAATGCCGGCCCTGACTTCCACGCCTATTCCTCCTCTGATACGGCTGATAGAGGGGCCACAACACTCTTCCTCTTCTTTCTTTAGTCCTAAGTCTGACTCTGGTGGACCTTCCTGGGATGACCAAGGTTCCAGTTGGAGACCAGCCAGCAGACATCGAATTCCAGATCCGTGAAATGTTGATGCAGTTCGTCACCAAAGAAAACTGTCTTCTCCTTGCGGTCTCCCCAGCCAACAGCGATCTGGCCAACTCCGATGCTCTTAAGATCGCCAAAGAGGTTGACCCTCAAGGTAAGGATCGGCCTTGGGTTTTTGGACCTTGGGTCTGTCGGTTTCTGCAAACCAATTTCTTTTTGTCTCCTGAATTATGAATGATTGCAAAGGGATCCAGGAACAGGAAGAAGAGAAGTTGGATTCAGGATTATTAATTTATCAGATGTATAATGCATCTCATATAAAGTCGTTCCTTTGAACTGAAACTCAGCATGGGAAATGGCCATAACCATAGCACTTAGACTTATATACCGCTTCATAGTGCTTTACAGAACTCTCTAAGCAGTTTACAGAGTCAGCCTATTGACTCCAACAGTCTGGGTCCTCATTTGACCCACCTCGGAAGGATGGAAGGATGAGTTGACCTTGAGCCGGTCAGGATTGAACTGCTGGCAGTGGGCAGAGTTAGCATGCAATACTGCATTCTAACCACTCTGCCTGCATGGCAAGGAAGGAAGGAAGGAAGGAAGGAAGGAAGGAAGGAAGGAAGGAAGGAAGGAAAGAGAAATGAGAGGGAGAGAAAAAAGGAAGAGAGAAAAAAGGAATATAAGTGCAATAGCACTTATATTCCACTTCACAGTGCTCTACAGCCCTCTCTAAGCAGTTTACAGAGTCAGCTTCTTGCCCCCAACAATCTGACTCCTCATTTTACCAACCTCGGAAGGATGGAAGGCTGAATCGACCTTGAGCCGGTCAGGATCGAACTTCTGGCAGTGGGCAGAGTTAGCCTGCAATATTGCATTCTAACCACTGTGCCCCCATGGCAAGGAAGGAAGGAAGGAAGGAAGGAAGGAAGGAAGGAAAGAAGGAGGGAGGGAGGGAGGGAGGGAGGAAGGAAGGAAGGAAGGGGAAATGAGAGGGAGAGAAAGAAGGAAGGAAAGTAAGCAATAGCATTAGACTTACATACCGCTTCATAGTGCTTTACAACCCTCTCTAAGCGGTTTACAGAGTCAGCCTCTTGCCCCCAACAATCTGGGTCCTCATTTGACCCACCTCGGAAGGATGGAAGGCTGAGTCAACCTTGAGCCGGTCAGGATCGAACTGCTGACAATAGGCAGAATTTGCCTGCAATACTGCATTCTAACCACTGCGCCACCACTCTCTGGTATATGAGGATGCACAAGAGAAAAGCGCAACAGGATTGGCAGGGAGAAGTAGGGAGGGCATGTGTATAGAGTACACCATGATGGGTGTGACATCTCTGTGGAGTCCGCTAGATGTTTAAGAAGAAAGCAAAGGTCAGGATTAACCCAATCTCCAACTAGCCCTGGTGATGTTACCTAGACGAGTAATGTTTTGAAGAAAACAACCAAGCTCAGAGAGGAAGGAATATGGATGAACTTGAAATTTGGATGAACAACCCAATTATAAATACCAGAAGAACATCATATTTCTGTGGTTTCTAACAGTCAATGAGAGTATTCAGTGTAACAGCAAATATAAGGATGATTATGCTGGGTGTAACAGCAAAAAATAAGGATTATTATACTGGGTTTATCAATAAAAGTAAGATTATGTTGGGACCAACGGTAAAAACAAAGATGATTATGTTGGGTGAAACAGTAACTACAAGGATGATTATGCTGGGATTAACAGTTAAAATAAAATGACTATGTCAGGATAAATAGCAAAAAATGAAGATGTTATTTTGGGAGTAACAGCTAAAATATTGTTTAAATATTGACAATAATTGTAATGATTTAAATATTCTTAATAGCTGGATAGCTCAGCAGACTAATGCATTGTAATTTAACTCCAGCTGTCTGCAATTAGTAAGTTCGAATCTCACCAGGCTCAAGGTTGACTCAGCCTTCCATCCTTTCTAAGGTAGGTCAATTGAGGACCCAGTTTGTGGGGGGAATAAGCTGACTTTGTAAAATATACAAAAGTATGAAGGCTATTGCTTAACGGATTGTAAACCGCCCTGAGTCTCTGGAGAAGGGCGGCATAAAAATCAATTTTTTTTAAAAAAAGAACACATTCATCTAAACAAAAAGAAAAGAAAATTGAAATGATATTATGCTAGGATTTAAAGATTTAAGTAACGGGTTTCTGGATAATGGTACTGTTAAATAAATAGAATTTAGGGAAATAATTGAGTAAAATATTAAGTTGTGTTATTTGAAAACGTAAAACAATATGTTGGGATAAATAGCAAAAATGAAGATATTATGTTGGGAGTAACAGCTAAAATATTGTCTAATTGACAATAATTGTAATGATTTGAATATTCATAAGAACCCATTCATCTAAACAAAAAGAAAAGAAAATTGAAATGATATTATGCTAGGATTTAAAGATTTAAGTAACGGGTTTTTGGATAATGGTACTGTGAAATAGAACTTAGGGAAATAATTGAGTAAAATATTAAGTTGTGTTATTTGAAAACGTAAAACAATACGTTGGGATAAATAGTAAAAATGAAGATGTTATGTTGTGAGTAATAGTTAAAATATTGTTTCAACATTGATAGCAATTGTAATGATTTGACTATTATTAAGAATACACTTAACTAAACTTTATTTTATTTTATTTTATTTTATATTTCATAAGATGGTAATTTGTGGAGATGTGAAAAAATTTCTTTTAAAAAAAAGGTGTTAGTAATTGTACAAATTTATGACCGGATCAAAACTTTGTTCTGAAAAGATATATTTTATGTTTATGTTTCTAAAATTAAAAAAAAACTTTTTCAAAAAGAAAGAAAGAAAGTATCCAGTAACAAAACATATTTCATATTAACCGGCGATTCCAATAAAGAAGAATATTTGTAGCTCAGGGTTGAAGGGAGGGGTCCTTGGTGCTCTTTGAGTTTGGTTATTTTCTTGCCGACGTTTGATGAACCAATTTGGTAACATCATCAGGGCTAGTTGGAGGTTGTGCTAATCCTGATGGTGGATCTTTGTTTTTTTCTGAATGGGAAAGGCTTTATGGTAGGAATGACTCCACCCAATGCATTGCCTGTAACTCTCTTCTTAGTCATTCAAAGGTTGTCTGACTTGCTTGTGACCTAACAGGCCAACGTACCATCGGAGTCATCACCAAGTTGGACCTCATGGATGAAGGAACCGATGCTCGGGATGTTCTGGAGAACAAGCTGCTTCCATTAAGGAGAGGTAAAGGTCCTTTCCCTTGTTATCATAGACTAGAATAGAATAACAGAGTTGGAAGGGACCTTGGAGGTCTTCTAGTCCAACCCCCTGCTTAGGCAGGAAAACCTACACCACTTCAGACAAAGGGTTATCCAACCTCTTTTTAAAAACTTCCAGTGTTGGAGCATTCACAACTTCTGGAGGCAAGAAGTTCCACGGATTAATTGTTCTCACTGTCAGGAAATTTCTCCTTAGTTCTAAGTTGCTTCTCTCCTTGATTGGTTTCCACTCGTTGCTTCTTGCCCTGCCCTCAGGTGCTTTGGAGAATAGCTTGACTCCCTCTTCTTTGGGGCAGCCCCTGAGATACTGGAAGACTGCTCTCATATCTCCCCTTGTCCTTCTTTTCCTTAAACTAGCCATGCCCAGTTCCTGCAACCGTTCTTCCTATGTTTTAGCCTCCATCCTCTTTGTGGCTCTTCTCTGCACTCTTTCTAGAGTCTCCACATCTTTTTTACATCGTGGCGACCAAAACTGGATGCAGGATTCCAAGTGTGGCCTTACCAAGGCATCATAAAGTGGTTTCAACACTTCTCATGATCTTGATTCTATCCCTCTGTTGATGCAGCCTAGAACTGTGTTGGCTTTTTTTGGCAGCTGCTGCACACGGCCGGCTCCTATTTAAATGGTTGTCCATTAGGACTCCAAGATCCCTCTCACAGTTACTACTGTTGAGCAAGGTACCACGTATACGGTACCTGTGCATTTTGCTTTTCTTGCCTAAGCCTCTAGGCCAAAACTTTATTTAGTTACTTTTAAAATTATTTTAACTTTTCTGTACAAATGTTTTTACTTCTGGCTGTTCACCGCCCTGAGTCCGTAAGGAGAAGGGTGGTATATAAATCTAATAAACTAACTAACTAACTAACTAAACTATTCATTTCTCTGCCAAATCTTGCTGAAAACTTTCTGTTTTCCCAAAAACGATAATTCCAGCTTGTAAAAAAAATCAGACTGTCCAGATTCCACTGAGAATTCATGCCAATGAGCTTGTTAAATTCCTTCCCACTTATGTCTTATCTTTCTCTCTGTATGTATAAAAGACTGACAGTTAAGTCATTTCTTCTTAGATGCCTCGATTCTTTTAAACCGTCTACTTCTAGGAATCTGGGAATTCTTTGATTAGCATCCTGTTGTTTTGAGGAAGGGAAAAAAAAACCCCCAATGTTCTCATTTTTCCCTGATAGAATTAAAGTTGAGGGAATATAGAATTTTCTGGATGGCTTCTTATCTTCATTCTTTGATAGATGCTAACGGGAAGGAAATGATTTGGCATCCTGTCCATTGTTAAAGAGGGGAAATACACACAATTGTGTGTGGCCTCAGATTCTAGTTTCAAATCCTCCCCTTTTTCTGCCCAGCCTTCCTGCTAGGGTTCATACAACCTTAGCGCCTGATTTATTCTGATTTATTGGATTTACGCAAACTTCGAACTGTCCCCAAAGATGTTGAAAGTGTTGAGAACATGACATCTTTAAAAAAAAAAAAAAGCTGGTGAGATTCAAACTCGAGCGAGACGGGCTGCAAATAAATTGGATCCACAGACCACTCTCGGCATTGACAAAATCCCCATTGGTCAATTGCAAAAGGCAGCTTTGTTTGGAATGGCTTACATCCTGTGAGGAGACCTTTAATCACATCAAACATCCACATCCGTTTATCCCAGGTCTTCGGGAAAGATATGATAGGTGGTCATAAATGCCAAATGCAGCCTGAACATCTGGCTGACTGCGACGAACAATGATTTGATATCTGTGGAGATTTTCAATCATCCAGGGTTGTCCCAAAGGTGCTTTTTCAAGAGGCAAGTGGATGGTTTTTCTTTTGCTTCTCATCTAAGAAGCTTCTTCAGCTGTGACTGGATGGTGGAGAATGAAAGGAGTTATACTTGCATCCTTTTAGAGAGTCATTGAGGCCACTTGGAGGTTGATCTGTGTCCTCAGGGTCACCTGAGAGGTGCAAATGGGTGTGGAGCCTTCTGGGAACTATTCTTCTTGGAATTTTCTTGGAGCAGTTCCAAGAAGGCTCCACACTCACTTGCACCACTCAAGGTACCCTGAGATAAACCTCCGAGGGCCCTTAATGACTCCTTAAAAGGATGCAAATGACCAGATGACTTACAAGGAGTATAAATCCTTCCATTCCCCACCATCCAGGCAGAGCTAAAGGAACTACTGTAATGCTCTCTACATGGAGCTCCCCTTGAGGAGCATCCGGAGGCTCCAACTGGTGCAGAGTGCGGCCACGTGTGCGAATCAGAAGCTGCCGACGAAAGCTCCGTGGCGCAATGAAGGTGAGGGCCGGCGCGTGCCGGCCGAGGTGGGATCCCGAGGCCTCCGAGCGGAGGGCGCACCACTGGCCCGTCTCGCCCGCCCCGTCGGGGAGGTGGAGCGTGAGCGCGCATGCTAGGACCCGAAAGATGGTGAACTATGCCTGGGCAGGGCGAAGCCAGAGGAAACTCTGGTGGAGGTCCATAACGGTCCTGATGTGCAAATCGGTTGTCCGACCTGGGTATAAGGGCGAAAGACTAATCGAACCATCTAGTAGCTGGTTATGGGAGCGACGTGGCGTTCCCCTGTAACACCTCTCCTGCACGAGCTGCACTGGCTCCTGGTGGTCTTCCGGGTGCACTTCAAGGTTTTGGTTACCACCTTTAGAGCGCTCCATGGCTTAGGACCTGGTCATTTAAGGGACCGCCTGCTGCCACCAGTAGCCTCCCGCCGACCAGTATGCTCTCATAGAGAGGGGGTCCTCCGGGTGCCGTCGGCCAGTGTCCCCCCCGCGGCGCCCAGGGGGAGAGCTTTCTCTGTGGGGGCACCTACTATCTGGAATGAGCTCCCCCCGGAGATAAGGAGGATCCCAGATCTACGCACCTTCCGCCACGCCTTCAAGATTTTTTTATTTCAACAGGCTGGCCTGGCCTAACTTTTCCCTTTTAACTTTTAGACTGTAAATTTTAAAATTGTCATATGCATTGGGGGGTTGTTTTAATTTGTCTTGGGCCAAATTATCTAATGGTTTTATACTGTTTTTTAAATTTTGTAATCTATGTGTTTTATCTTTTGGCTGAGTCCTGCGGGAGTAGGGCAGTGTATTAATTGAATAAAATAAATAGATAAATAAAATAAATAAATAAAGTCCAATTGCCTCTTGAAAAAGCATCCTTGGGACAATAATTTGATGATGATGATTCACACAAAAATTTTCCGGTTCTCTGTCTGGTGGCTGGGCGGGCGTGGCCATGGTGGGCGTGGTGTAGTTGACCTCACAGCTGGGAGAGGGGCATTTTTGCCCTCCCCAGGCTCCGGAGGCTTTTCTTGAGTCTCCGGAAGGGCGAAAACTGCCTCCCCAGGCTCCGGAGGCCCTCTGGAGACCTTCCCAAACTTCCATTAGGCCCGTTTTTCGCCCTCCCTGAGCCTCTGCCTGTGCCCTGCACTTACCTGCATCCAAAAGAGGCCGCGTGGGGACTCCAGGGAGGGGAGGGGATGGGTGGGCGGGACCAGCCAGGAGTGGGATTTTGGGGTTCTCCGAACTGCAGAGAATCTTAGCTAGAGGTTCTCCCAAACCCCCAGGAGCCCACCCATGAACAACAACAACGACTTGGACACTTCTCCATTTTGTAATTTTGGAAGGTAGCATCTCCAGGTGTTTCTCCTCTGATGTGTGGTGTCCTTCCGTAGGTTACATCGGGGTGGTGAACCGCAGCCAGAAGGACATCGATGGGAAGAAGGACATTCAGGCGGCTTTAGCAGCTGAACGCAAGTTCTTCCTCTCCCACCCAGCGTACCGGCACATGGCGGACCGTATGGGTACTCCCTACCTACAGAAAACTTTGAATCAGGTAACGTTTTCCTGCAGAGCTACCCGAGTCACAGAAATCTGCCCATTGGATTCTGTTCTGATCCAAGAGCACGAAGCAAACTCCTTATCCCGACAAAAGACTCTTTTTATTAAGTTACTGTGAATTCCTCTCATTCACATCCAGCGGAGCCTTTCAAGGGTGAATTTACAGTCACAGACCTTATCTGGCTTGGAGAGCTGCCAGGCTGATATCTTCAAAACTTGGCCAGGAGTCAAGAACCAATTCAGCGAACTTATTGTCTCCTGCAAACTCAACTCCCCTTTTGCTCCTCTTTTATTCCCTCTGGGAGGGGACGTTCATCGTCCAGCTGTGGCTTTACTCCCGAGTCGACCCTTGTTCTTTAGCTATTCCCTTCATCTGGCAGCTCTGCCCATGCACACACTGGGAACAGGCTCCAGCTGTTCATCTGCCTCACTGATGTCTGACTCCAAAGGCAGCTGATAACTGGCATACGGCCCTGGCCCCCTCTCTGCCTCAGATGCAGAGCCCTCATCAGAGCTTCCCCCAGACTCCAGGACTGGCCCATGTTCCTCCCCAACCTCCTCACTGTCTAAGTCTGCCACCAGCTCCACTGGCTACTGGTGGGCCACAACAGATTCAAAGTCCTCACTTTACAACCGTTCAAAGTTACAACAGACACCCCCACACACCCCCAAAGCTATTTACAACCTGATTTCAAAGTTACAATGGCCACAGGGCCCCTCCCCTTACCCCATGGTCACGTGATTGCATTTCGGGGGCTTGGCAACTAGCTCACCTTTATAGCTGTCTGCAGCATCCTGCAGTCACCTGTCCGTGATTTTTGATGTTTTTTTTTTTGCTGGTTTCCAGCATTTGCTTCCAGTTTCCAGCAAAAAACCCCCTCCCATGCCTGTTAAATAAAATAGACTCACTTAACAGCAATAGCACTTAAGACTTATATACCGCTTCACAGTGCTTTACAGCCCTCTCTAAGCGGTTTACAGAGCCATCCTAGTGCCCCCAACAATCTGGGTCCTCATTTTACCCACCTAGGAAGGATGGAAGACCGAGTCAACCTTGAGCCGGTCGGGATCGAACTCCTGGCAGTGCGCAAAGTTAACTGGCAATACTGCATTTTAATCACTGTGCCACCATGGCTCATAGAGGGAGGGAAGGAAGGAAGGAAGAAAGGAAGGAAGGAAGAGCAATAGCACTTAGACTTATACACCGCTTCGTGGTGCTTTATAGCCCTCTCTAAGCCGTTTACAGAGTCAGCCTCTTGCCCCCAACAATCTGGGTCCTCATTTGACCCACCTCGGAAGGATGGAAGGCTGAGTCAACTGTGAGCCGGTCAGGATCAAACTGCTGGCAGTGGGCAGAGTTAGCCTGTAATACTGAATTCTAACCACTGTGCAAACATGGCTCTTAGAGAGATAGAGAGATAGATGGATATAGATAGATACCGTAGATCGATTGATCAATCGATTGATCGATCGATAAATAAATAAATAGAGCACTTAGACTTATATGCCACTTTATAGTGCTTTGCAGCCCTCTCTAAGTGGTTTACAGAGTCAGCCTCTTGTCCCCAACAATTTGGCTCCTCATTTTACCCACCTCAGAAGGATGGAAGGCTGAGTCAATCTTGAGCCTGGTGAGGTTTGAACTGTCAAATTGCAGGCAGCTGGCAGGCAGCGGAAGCAGCCTGCAGTACTGCACTCTAACCCCTGTGCCACCACAGCTCCTATTAGATAAAATAGATTCACTTAATGACTGTGCAGTTTCCTTCATGTGTCGTTTGCCTAACAACCACCGCGGAAAAGGTCTCTTAAGACAATCAAGACTTGTCCAAAGCATGAAGCTACTGAAGGAAAGAGGAACCTATAAAAATATAATATAAATGTCAACTTGCAAAGCTTTCAAGTGGTCATAGGGGAACGTAAATCTATGTGGGATTAGTTCTAATTGTCTGTGAAGTTTCCAAAAGATGCCCTAATCAATTCATGAGCCATGAGCCAAACTTCAAAAGAAATACAGTCATTTATTAGGAGCACCATTCCGGCAACATTCGGATGCAGTTAGAACTAATCCCACGTAGATTTACGTTCCCCTATGACCCTGTCTCTCCCCTCCTCCCTGGCCATGTCATAAATCACATTCTCCAATTAACCACTTTGGCTGGCTTTGAAAATAAAAATATAATTAAATAAATAAATAAAATAAAAAATAGGATTTTGGCTAGGATTCTGATCCCCATTTTTGCTTCTGTTGTGTACAGCAACTGACCAATCATATCCGCGACACGCTGCCAGGCCTGAGGAACAAGCTCCAGTGTCAGCTGCTGTCGATTGAGAAGGAAGTAGAAGAATACAAGAATTTTCGTCCGGATGATCCTGCCCGCAAGACCAAAGCTTTGCTCCAGTAAGTCTGACGTTGTATGGATAGGTGGGAAGACAGGACTAAGTAGGAACTTCGTAGGCCAATCATGGCAGGGGTGAAATCCAGCAGGTTCTGGAGAACCGGTAGCAGAAATTTTGAGTAATTTGGAGAACCGATAAATAAACCACCTCTGG
>JAUDYJ010000015.1:4853081-4890581 GCA_030761175.1 Masticophis lateralis
ACATCCATGGTATCAGGTACGTATTGATGGTCTCCTAACTTCTTCTGAGCATAACTCTAGAATTCTCAGGCCAGAAGACTTCAGAGGTAGGGTAGGTTGGCCCAAATACCTGCCTGGACCACTGACTTTGAAACAGTTCGGTGGGTTCTGTTATGACTTATTCGTGGTCGTACATTCTTCCTCCTGAGATAAAGTCTCCTCTCTATGTTGGGAAGAAGATACGTTGTCCCAAAGCCGACAAGGAGGTGGGGAAGTTAGGATCATTTGTTCATGGATAATTTTAGGTTGCTTTTCTGAATACTGTCCAGAGCTCAGCTTCATAATCTTGTAGAGATCCAGTAATATGTCTGAAGCTTCTCAGATAGACTTTCTAAGTGTCAAAACCAAAGGAGTTAGACTCCCCGCCGTCCATAAGCGGGATAGGAGAGCCCAACCCTATTATTGTTGACGTGCCTCAAGGACAGGATGCTTTATCATTTGGTAGAATTTGATCTTGGAGCTCAGTGAACCAGGTTGGCCCCATCCAAACCAAACCAAAGTGCAAAAGGAGACACAGCTTCTGGATTCTACTCTTCTCTGATGAGTGACCAGGTTAAATGAACATTGAAATATGCTTTAATATATATCTGGAGCAGGAGGCATGGTTTAGCTTCAGATTGCTATAGAAGCTTACCAGAAGAGTTATGTACAGCATGAGATGTATGATGTTTAAGCATTTAATTTTAAATTTCATCAGTATAGGTAGACCTGAGATGGCATAGGCTTTACAGTGGTAGCCAAAATTGTGGAAACTTTTTGGGAAAAGTGTATTTTCTAAAACTAGCTAATAACACCACTTTTTGGGGGAGGGGGAGTAGTACCATAAACTTAGATCTCAATGGAAAGATAATTGAATCAAGAATGTAATGCCATAACTTCGATGAAGGATTTGCTATTAGAATACCAGTTACAGTATAAAGAAGAAAAGTGAAACACGTTGAAAAAATCGAGATATACAAAAATTATCACCATAGAAAAAATAAGATATACAAAAATTTATCACCATGTCAATTGATACTTAGTTGGGTAACTTTTAGTACGAATTATGGCCTTACAACATCTTCCCATGGAGTCTTTTAGTTCTGCAGCTGTTATGATGTAAAACCAAGATGGAATGATGGCTTCTATCAACTGGGTTTTATTGCTGGGTCGCTTCTGACTAACCAGTTTCTTTAGTCGGCTCCATAGATTTTCCATTGGGTCAAGGTCTGGGCTATTCCCAGGCCATTCCAGCAATGGAATAGGATTATTTTGAAATACCCCCCAAAAAGTGGTGTTATTAGCCATTCAAAATACACTTTTCCCAAAAGGTTTCCACAATTTTGGCCACTACTTTAGAAATGAAAATGCCCAAAATGGAGGTTGATGGAGAATAGCTGCCTGATTTGGTCATCCCTATCTAAAGAAATTTGCCATCAAAATTGGATTGGCTTGCAACGTTCAACTTTTTACACCTCAGAAAGCCCATTAATGAAAGTGTGTTGAGGAGACTAGCCCTAAGATCTATTTTTTCCCCAAGTCTCTTCATGAGATGCCTTGATGATCCTCAACCACTTCGTTTTCCCACAAGGGATGGGTTCATGGAGAGTCCTTGGTGTTTTCTGAGCTTGGCACAGTTTAACCTTTAGCTCCAGAGATTCTCTTCCCTTGGGACAGACTCATGTTTGGGCAGGACTTCTCCATAAGCCTTGAGTCCCAGGCAACGTTGCAGGATCTCAATTCCCAAACTGACCATCCAGCTACATCTCCTAAAATGAGCATACAATTCTGGAAAACACAAGGTGTCCCAGAACTAAAAGACTAGGAGAAGGTTTGCTGACTGTCATTTGTGAATAGAGTTGGATCTCTGAAGGATGAAAGTCAGGAAGCTGGTTGAATAGACCTGAGGGACAGTTTGGAATCCTTGGTGCTCTCTGAGCTTGGTGGTTTTCTCACAGATGTTTCATAGCCAAACTAGGGAACAAAATCAGTAATGAAACACCTCCCAAACAACCGCCAAACTCAGAGGACACCAAGGATTCCACAATTTAATCCTGAGCTCCAAAGAGTCTCTTCTTTTGGACAGGCTCATGTTGGGCAGGACTTCTTGAGTCCCAGGCAACGTTGCAGGATCTCAATTCCCAAACTGACCATCCAACAACGTCTCCTAAAACGATCATACATTTCTGGAAAACACAAGGTGTTCCAGAACTAGGAGAAGCCTAGGAGAAGGTTTGCTGACTGTACTTTGTGAATGGAGTTGGATCCCTGAAGGATGAAAGTCAGGAAGCTGGTTGGATAGACCTTAAGGATTGTGGGGATCCTTGATGTTCTCTGAGCTTGGTGGTTTTCTCACAGATGTTTCATGACCAAACTAGAGAACATCATCAGTAATGAAACGTCTCCAAGAAAACCACCAAGCTCAGAGAGCACCAAGGACTCCACAATTCAATTGAGAGAGCTACAAATATTTTCTTAGTTGACCCACCATGGCTTGTCCTTCTGGGCTTCCCGTTTCCCTCCTCGAGGGGCTACTGACTCTGCATCATAGGCACCCCCTTTTATTATCCTTTTATGGAATGCGATGATGTTCTCCTCGCCCTATCGTCTTCCGACCTTGTCCTCTTGTCCTCCTCCTCTAACCGCCACCACTACCCCGTGTGCGTAGAACTGGTCTCTTCACGCCTGACATGGCTTTTGAGACCATCGTGAAGAAGCAAGTCAAGAAGATTAAAGAGCCTTGCTTGAAATGCGTGGACATGGTCATTTCGGAGTTAATCAATACGGTTAGACAGTGCACCAAGAAGGTAAACCCGGGAAGTGGGGAGCATGGGAATCCTGACATGCTCGCGACCCACCCTACCCCACCACCACCAGCAGCCGAAGCCCAGCATTTCTGATCTGGGGGGGAGGGCTGATCCCGCCTGGTGCAAACGTCCTGTTGTTTTCTTCTGGGTTGCCGTTCTTCACAGCATGACTAGACCTGAGTGAACCCTGCTTGATATTTCCTAGCCGATCAGAAAAGTCATGGCGACGCTGAAGAGGGTAAAACCCGGGCTTTCAGTGTTACTCTGATTATAGTTTTGGGGCCTGGAATTATTCTGGAATTCAATAAGATCAAGACGGAGGATAATTGCTTGCTATTCGCTTTATACAGTTGTGGTGTTTTGGTTTTTTTTCCCCCCCTGAAAGAAAACTAAAATGGCCGCCATCTCTCATGTTTCCATTTAATGCTCGGGAGACCCACAATTTGGAGAGACGCACCAAATTTGTAAGGCAAAAACGGAGATAGGATTTTAAAGAGTGGGTACAATTCTCCCAGTCACATCAGTGTGATTTTTTTTGGAGATTTGATAAGAGAGGGTAATCGCAAAATTAAATCCGCTAGTACTTTCCTTCACCTAGGTTGGCTTCCTCTGTTGCCTTCTTTCTTTTCTTCTTCTTCTTCTTTTTTTTTTTTCAAAATTGGGATATTCTACTGAAGATCCTTCCCTTTGCCAAAGTGTTTTTGTTTTTTTTTGGAAATATTTGATCCATGTTGGCAGAATTCTTCCACAACTTGAGGAAGGAAGGTGAAGTGATGTACTCTGTAATATAGCTAGTTGGGTCTCACTCATTTTTTTCATCCCCAAATCTGAAAAATATATATATACATTTTGGAACAATCAAATCACACGTTTTTGGAACCCACAACAACCAACAATTCAACAGTTCCATTTTGGAACCGTTGAACCAACTCTACCACTCTTAAAATCCTATCTCTGTCTTCATCTTTGAAATATTCACCTAGGTTGGGTCCTTAGATCTTCAGATCTCAAAAATGGTATTGTAGGGCTCTGTTTTTACATCTCCAGAGTTTGGCCTGGTTTTCTGATTGGCTTAGTCTGGGTCCTGCCCCCAAAGAGCTTCGAAGGGTGAAGATCATCAATTTAGAAATGCCTCCCTCTCTCAGTTGCTCATGAAAAGGGTGGCCTCGAAAGATACCAGATACGCTAACGTATGGATTCAGAAGAACACATAGAAAGGTTCCAATCTCAGCTATTCCTTTTCCAAAGCTGAAGAAAAATAATAATGGGAGACGGCAAGGGAAAGTCAAGCGAGATGGTGGTTGAAGTTCTTTCTTCAACAGCGAAAAGGCATTTGACTAAAAATGTGGGAACCTGGAACTTGACCCATCTTGGACAAGCTATTGGCCAGTAGGGAGCAGGTAAGGGGATGGGGAAGAGATGGAGGGAGCTTGAGAAGGCTCTTGGCGGTCCCCAGCAAAGGACAAGATTCATATCTACTTTGGCAAAAAACTGCTGGTTTAGGGTCCTTTGACAAAAGGGGCATATCTGTTGCAGGTTCCTCAAGAATCTAGAATGCTGGGAGGAGTTTTCTTTTTCTATCCTGCTGTCTTGGGGTGGGGAGGGGTTCCTGTGTCTATGAGGAGCACCCAGAAATTTGCCATTCGCTCCTGGGAATCACTAGCCCTTGGGCTGCCAAGTATACAGTGTCGTCTGAACGATGGGAATCGGAAGGACCGATCTTCCTCAGTCTGCCCTCCCCGTTAATTTTCCTATGAGTCTCAAATCCACATTCTTTGCTTTTTCTTTAAGCCCCTTTCTGCTTCTGAATTTATTTCTTCCCTTATTTCTTCCCTTCCATCTCCTTTCTCCGTTACGTTTTTTCCCCCTCTTCCCACCTCCCTCACCCACTCCGAAGAGCAGAAAAATCCATACCTCTAAGAGAGTCTTTTATAAAACTGACCTGTTCTGAAGGACAGGAGAAGGAAGAATGGGGGGGGGGGGAAGGAAGGAAGGAAAAAAAGGAAGGAAAGAAGGAAGGAAGGGAGGAAGGAGGGAGGGAGGAAGGAGGGAGGGAGGGAGGGAGGGAGGGAGGGAGGGAGGGAAGGAGGGAGGGAAGATTATAGCATGCTGACTGGGGAAATTTGAAGTCCAAAATTTGACTTCAAATTTCAAAACGCATCTTAAAGGGACCAAGGTTGAGAAACATTGATCTGGTAGATGTTAAAGCTGAATAAGGTTTGGCTCAGGTGGCCTAGACATGTCTTCAGAACGCAATGATGGGAAGTTTTAACTCGGTTTCCACAGTTAAAGTCCCTTAGGGAGATAAGCGTGTTGCCAACACGTAGCTATATCTTCTTCAAGTTCTCGAGATGCCACACTTCCTTGTTCCCTTGAAAAGTCCACCCTGAGCGAGTCGGTCAACCACGTTAAGAGAAGAAGGAAAAACCAAGCTGGATCCCAGTCTTGGTTTGAGAGAGGAGAGGAGGACAAGAATGGGAAGATCCATCTCTGCGTGTCCCCCTTCATTGTTTTTTTTTTTAAATAAAAAAACCCTCATCCCGTAGCTTTGCCATTCCCCATCCTTTTTCTAACCTGCAGAATTCACTAGATGCTTGGCAGCACATGGAATCCTGTAGTGATGCCCTCTTGGGGGAACATCTGTCCGTGGAGCGAGCGATCCAAGAAAAAAAAGAAAAGAGAAAAGAGAACTCACTTCCGTCTCTGTTTACCTTGTGTTTTTTTTCTCTTCTTCTTTTCTTTCTCCTCTCTCTCTCTCTCTCTCTTTCTCTCTCTCTGACTCTCTCCTCTTTCTGTCTGCTTCACACCTTCCTTCCCTCTTCATGGCTTCTTCTCCCTCCCTCCCTCCCATTCACCTTCCCCACCCCCGCTCCCCCACCCCCCCCTGCTCCTTTTCATCGTGCAGAACTGGCCTCTTCACGCCTGACCTCGCTTTTGAAGCCATAGTGAAAAAGCAAATGCAAAAACTGAAGGAGCCCTGTTTGAAGTGTGTGGACATGGTAGTGAGTGAACTCACGTCCACCATCAGAAAGTGTAGCAACAAGGTAAAAATCCCGCGAAGGAGGGAGAGAACTACTTCCCCACCCACTTCCGTAAAATCAAAACAAAACAAAAAACCCCAATGCCATTTTGCGGGCACGTGGGCACACACAGAGTATACAGCACAATCATAATCCCGGCAAACCTCTTTTTATTCATACGGCTGTGAATTATATCGTCATTCCCAATCCGAAAGGCTTCTCAAACAGTCTTTCAGGGGAGTGTTTACAAACACCCACCTTATCTCCCTTGGAATGCTGCCAGAGAACAAATTGCCAAATGCAGGGCAAGGCCCAACTTAGCACAGAGTCAAACGGAGCTTTTCCAGAGCTTTTACTGACCAGATGAACTAATTGCTTCTTGCAAAAGGTCACATCCTGTTCCCTTCTCTTTTACGTCTTATGGGAGGGGCCAATCATCTCCAAGCCTTACTCCCAAATTGACCCTTTTTCCTTAATTGTTCCTGTCTCCTGGCAGCTCTGCGCGTGCACACACTGGGAACAGGCTCACACTGTTTTTTTGCCTCGCTGATGTTAGGCTCCGGAGACCTTGGAGGTAGCAGAGAACTGTCAGACGGCCCTGTCCCCCTCTCTGCCTCTGACTCAGAGCCCTCGTCCGAGCCTTCCCCAGACTCCAGGAATGGCCCACGTTCCTCCCCAACCTCCTCACTGCTGCCAACTCTGCTGGCTGCTGCTGTTTTGACCCAGGCCCAAGTAAATAATAGGAAAATCAGTCCGTGAAAAACAAACTTTATTCAAACAGCTAAGAATGACTTCATTCCCAGCGTCGTTCAACTAAATTAAAGCAAATTCCTCCCAGCACAAATTCCTCAGTCCTGTCGCAAACCTTGGTCCAATTAGGCAAACTGCCAAAGGCCTTTCTTGGCAAACGTTCAGAAGTCATAGATGCAAAAATAAACCCAAGACGTAGACGAAGAAGAAGACGAAGACGAAGACGAAGCTACCAACATTGTTTTCCAGCAAAGCCCAAACGCCGTTGCTGGTCTGTTTTAAGCCTTATGAGAGGGGCCAATCATCTCTTGGCCCTACTTCCGAGTTGTCCTCTTTGCTTGAGCTGCTCTTGCCTTCTGGCAGCTCTTCTCATGCGTGCACTAGGAACAGGCTCCTCCTGTTCCTCTGCCTCTCTGCTGTCAGCCTCTGGAGGCTCCGGAGTCCGCACATCACTCCCCGAAGACCCTGGCCAGATCTTTGCCTCCGACGCAGAGCCCTCATTCGGGCCTTCCCCAGCCTCCAGGACTGGTCCATGTTCTTCCTCAGCCTCATCTCTGTCCGACTCCACTGCCAACTCCACAGACTGCTGGCGGACCACAACAGCTGGCGGGCCACAACAGGGATGATGGGGTGAAGATGATTGTTGGGCCATAAGTAGACAGGTTCTAGCTCTGAAGGAGAAGGGAGAAGATGGTTGGGTTTCTATCTTCTTCTGAGTGCTTTGAAGTCCTGGGGTGACCACTCAATGAGACAACTAGTCTGAGATGTTCTTAAAATGTCCTACTTGCCGTCTGGAGCAAACTCTTGGTCTGAATGTCTCTGGAGATCCAGGATACGGTTGTTCCAAAGTTGCTTTTTTCAAGAAGCAATGGGACTTTCTTGGTTTTTCCTTGAAGAGGTCTCACTTCTCATCCAAGAAGCTTCTTCAGTTCTGGCGTAACTAAATATCTATGGAGATTCTCAGCCATCTAGGTCATGGTTGTCCCAAAGGTGTTTTTTGAAGAGGCAACTGGACTTTCTTGGTTTTTCCTTTTTCCACCAGAGCCCGGTGGCGCACCAGACTAAAGCACTGTTATTAAGAACAGCTGCCTGCAACTACTGCGAGTTCAAATCTCACCAGGCTCAAGGTTGACTCAGCCTTCCATCCTTCCTAAGGTAGGTAAAATGAGGACCCAATTTGTGGGGGCAATAAGCTGACTTTGTATAAAGTATACAAAAGTATGAAGGCTACTGCTTAACGCATTGTAAGCCGCCCTGAGTCTCCGGAGAAGGGCGGCATATAAATCAAATTTTAAAAAGTAAAGAAAGAAGGTGTTTTGACTTCTTATTCAAGAAGCTTTTCAGTTCAAGTTTAACCAGGGTTTCGCCCTGATGCCCAAGAACGACAAAATCCGTTTTTCCCCAGATTTCTTCTTGTTGACGCCCATCTGAAATTTTAATTTCTTTTAAAACCTCATTTCTTAACCTTTCTTCTCCTCATATTGGCATGCCATTAATTTATCCAAAAAAAAAAAAGCGTTAAATAGGAGAGAACCACAGTCACCGAACACTGGAATTGTGCTATTTCAATTCTATTCCAAAAAAATGCAATTCAGGAATCCACATTAAAGGGGTACAGTTTTTTTTAGGACATCTGGGCACCGTTAGATGGCGCCACACGCCTCCTGAATATGGCACCTCGGCTCTCTCGATTCACCCAGCGGACAAATCATCAGAAACAAACTTCAGATTCTCAAGTTTTGACTTCGATTTGTAACGAAGACCAAAAACCTCGACGGGACATCAGCTTCTCGGATATATTTCAAGACTGGATCCAGGCAGGGCGAGGAAGGCTTTTGAGGCGGAACCAAGAATGAGAAAAGAGAAGGATGAACTAACATCCTTATTTGAGGAAAATAACAGATGTGTTTTTTTCCATACAACAGCAAAAAGGGAGGTCTTGATGAAGGTTTGCTGGTCAGCTGGGCAAAGCCACAACTGTCTTAAAAAAGCAGCTGCGTCGTTGAAATGGATCCTGTTGCAAACAACCTCCTTAGGAGAGGTGGCCACAAAGAGGATCACAAAGAGATGCCCGAGAGGGATTTAATTTTCCGCTGCGGATTCTCTGAAGCTCCCCCCTTCACTTAAAACAATAGCCCGCAAAGAGGATTCTTGGGCGATTAAAGGATGAACTTTCGTTTCCTTTCTCAATTCCTGCCCCACGGAATTCCTTCCTATTGGCAACTCCCCTCGGATGGTGGAGGGAAGCCGTCTGGCTGGTTCCTTCCAATTTCTCTCTCTCTCTCTCTTTCTCTGTCTGTTCGTTTTTTGTTTTGTCTTTCGAAGAGTTGCTTGAAAACTGCAACCCCAAACTCAGCTCCCCGAAACCCAAAACTGACATTGGAAAGAAAATGTATTCTGTTATTTCTGCGTTTTTACTCTTCTGCAGACAAGAGCCTCCTTCGAGCATCTGCATCTGATGGAGGTGAAGATACAAACGAGGAAGGAGAAACTTCCTAACAGGGAGGACAATTAACTCGTGGAACAGGTTGCTTCTGGAAGTTGTGGGTTGCTCCATCATCAGAGCTTTTTAAGAAGAGACTGGACAGCTATTTGCCCAAAAGGGTATACGGTCCGTTCCAATTTTTCATTCTGTTTCCTAATGTAGATTAGTGGTGGCATGATAACAGTATTCTAATATTTGAGAAGAGAGGGGGCTCAGCTGCAGAGCATCAGAAGACAAGAAGCAACAGATGGAAACTAATCAAGGGGAGAAGCAATTCCTAAGGAGGAATTTCCTGACAGTGAGAACAATTAACCAGTGGAACAGCTTGCCACCTAGAAGACCCCCAAGATCCCTTTCAATTCCGTTATTAGGTTGTTCAAAGTGACAGTTGAATCCAGAATTTCCATTGCTAAAGCAAGGCAGCCCTTCAGTGAATCGTGCCTGATTTTGCGATGGTTTGTTAAGGGAATTGCGGCAGTTATTAATTGAATCACACGGTCATTAACGAAGACAGCTTCCTCCGTTGACTTCGCTTGTCAAAAGGTCGCATATAGCGATCACTTGACCCCGGGAGGCTGCAACCCTAGTAAATACATGACAGCTGTCAAACTCCCGAATTTTGACAGCAATAACATTTAGACTTATATACCGCTAGAGCCCTCTCTAAGCCGTTTACAGAGTCAGCCTATTATCCCCAACAATCTGGGTCTCATTTTACCCACCTCGGAAGGATGGAAGGCTGAGTCAACCTTGAGCCGGTCAGAATCGAACTGCTGGCAGTGGGCAGCAGAGTTTGCCTGCAATACTGCATTCTAACCATTGCACCACCACAGCTGATAGATGATAGATAGATCAATAGATCGATAGATCGATAGATCCATAGATAGATAGATAGATAGATAGATAGATAGATAGATAGATAGACAGATACTATAGATAGACAGATACTGTAGATAGAGAGATACTGCAGATAGATAGATAGATAGATAGATAGATAGATAGATAGATGATAGATAGATAGATAGATAGATAGATAGATAGATAGAGATAGATAGATAGATATACCGTACATAGATACTGTAGATAGATAGATATAGATCAGTGATGGTTAACCTTTTTGCCATCGCATGCCAAAAGTGGGGGGAGCACGGTGGGGTCACACGCACGCGTGCCCACATCCATAATTCTATGCCTCCCCCCTGTGTTCCCCCTTGCTTTTGGCACCTGATGGCACGGTGGGCTCAGAAGGCTCATTTTTTGCTCTCCCCAGGCTCCAGAGCCTTTCTAGAAGCCTGGGGAGGGCAAAAACAGCCTCCCCACCCCCCAAAGAGGCCCTCCGGAGGCCGGAAACAGTGTGTTTCCTGACTTCTGGTGGGCCCGAGGGTCCGAAAATCAGCTGGCTGGCGCACGCATGCATGCCGGAGCTGAGTCGCATGCCCACCCATATGGGTCCGCGTGCCATAGGTTCGCCATCACGGAGATATAGATATAGATGAGATAGAGATAGAGATAGAGATAGATAGATAGATAGATAGATATAGATAGATAGATAGATAATTAGATAGATAGATACGTAGATAGATATAGATAGATATAGAGATATAGATATAGATATAGACAGATATTAGGATAGATAGATAGATAGATAGATAGATAGATAGATAGATAGATAGAGATAGATAGATAGATACTGTAGATAGATAGATAGATAGATAGATAGATACTGTAGATAGATAGATAGATAGATAGATAGATAGATAGATAGATAGAGATAGATAGATAGATAGATAGATACTGTAGATAGATAGATAGATAGATAGATACGTAGATAGATATAGATAGATATAGAGATATAGATATAGATATAGATGAGATAGAGATAGAGATAGAGATAGAGATAGATAGATAGATAGATAGATAGATAATTAGATAGATAGATACGTAGATAGATATAGATAGATATAGAGATATAGATATAGATATAGATATAGATATAGATATAGATGAGATAGAGATAGAGATAGAGATAGATAGATAGATAGATAGATAGATAGATAGATAGATAGAGATAGATAGATAGATAGATACTGTAGATAGATAGATAGATAGATAGATAGATAGATAGATAGATAGATAGATAGATACTGTAGATAGATAGATAGATAGATAGATAGATAGATAGATAGAGATAGATAGATAGATAGATACTGTAGATAGATAGATAGATAGATACGTAGATAGATATAGATAGATATAGAGATATAGATATAGATATAGATGAGATAGAGATAGAGATAGAGATAGATAGATAGATAGATAGATAGATAGATAGATAGATGATAATTAGATAGATAGATACGTAGATAGATATAGAAAGATATAAAGATAGATATAGAGATAGACAGATATTAGGATAGATAGATAGATAGATAGATAGATAGATAGATAGATAGATAGATAGATAGATAGATAGATAGATACTGTAGGTAGGTAGGTAGGTAGGTAGATAGATAGATAGATAGATAGATAGATAGATAGATAGATAGATAGATAGATAGACAGACAGACAGACAGACAGACAGACAGGAGAGATAGATAGATAGATAGATAGATAGATGATAGATAGATAGATAGATAGATGATAGATAGATAGATAGATAGATAGATAGATAGATAGATAGATAGATTGATAGATAGATAGATAGGTAGATAGATAGATAGATGGAAGGGTGGATGGATGGATGGATGGATAAACATAGATAGAAATAGATCAATAGCAATAGATTTATATATTGCTTCACAGTGCTTTATGGCTCTCTCTAAGTGGTTTACAGAGTCACCCTATTGCCTCCAACAATCTGGGTCCTCGTTTACCGAACCATGGGAGGATGGAAGGCCGAGGGGATGCTGGGGACCTGGGGATGCTGCAATGAAATCTGTGGGGACGTCTCACTTTTTTCAGTGCCGTCGTAACTTCAAATGGTCACTAAACGAATGATTGCAAATCGAGGACTCCCTGCATTGGGGATGAATGAAAATTTGAAGCTGTTTAAACAACACTTCCCCGTATTTTTGTTGTGTTTTGTTTTTCTCTGTCCGACAATGGCTTTCTGCTCCCCAAATTCCTCAACGGTGAACTCATTTCAGGCAAAATCCGCCCCGTGGCTGCCAAAAAAGAAAAAAGAAAGAAAAGAAGAAAAAAAAATCCTGCATCTGAGAGGAGAGGGGGGGGAAGGGGAAATCATTCCTAAGAATTGCTAAACGAGACAGGAAATGGATCCATCTGTTTTTTCCAAGAGCCACAGTGTGGGTGTCGGTGAAGAATGGAGAAGAGATGACAGATCTGCCTGAAAGAGAAATCAAAATTTTTCGAAGAAGGGGGTGGAACAGAGGCCAACGTGGCCTCGGAAGGAATATAGAAAGTCGTAGAATCAAGAATCTCTCTGTATAAAAGCAAAATCCACTCATTCATCACAAAATCTCCAGAATGGTAAAGCCTACAAACTTGAAATTTAGCATGTAAGTTCCTCTTGGCTTCTAGGTACTCGCTAAGAAAAGATTTTTTGAAATGACCATCCAATCATTAGTATTTCGTATCCAGTATTATATTAACACCAAGAGTGAAATGCTACCGATTCAGACGAACCGGTATTTCCGACGATCAGCTGTGTCTCTCGATTTATATTGGCTAGAAAGCAAGAAATCCTGCTGTTCTACTTACCTTTGCAGACTAAGAAAAGGCTTCTTAATCCTCCTTTTTCAGCACTGTGTAGTAGCGCCTGTGATGCGCATGCGCACGAAGCATGCATTTGGTGTGCACCTCGCATGCACGCATGAAACAGACCAGTAGCGAAGCGAACCGGTAGCAAACTTCAGCAGCATTTCACCCCTGATTAACACACTCTGATGCAAAGGAGTTAGACGTTCTACTCCCCACCTGAAAAGAACTCTGTTCCAACTGCCAGTTGCCTCACATTCCATTATTACCTCAGTTCAAACTAGCAGACGTTCCACTCCTTTACTCAGGAGCGATCTGGGGCTCCTTACAGTACTAAACATCGCTACCTCACCAAAATGTCTACGCCTTCCACTTACGAATCGCCACCCGATCCCATAGTTTCGTAGCGAACCACGGGTATCCAGCTAGTATATGGATAGAATCAAGATCATGCGAAGCGTCCATACCACTTGGTAAGGCCACACTTGGAATCCTGCGTCCAGTTCTGATCATCACAACATTAAAAAAAAAGATACTGAGACTCTGGAAAGAAAGCAGAGAAGATCAACCAAGACGATTAGGGAAAGTGAAGGCTAAAACGTATGATAGATGTCTATGGAGATTCTCAATCATCCAGGTCATGGTTGTCTCAAAGGTGCTTTTTCAAGAGGCAACTGGACTTTCTGGTTTTTCTTGAAAGACATTTCGTTTCTCATCCAGGAAACTTCTTCAGCTCGCTTCTTATCCAGAGCTGAAGGAGCTTCTTGGATGAAAAGTGAAATATCTTCCGAGAAAAACCAAGAAGTCCAGTTCCCTCTTGATGGTTGCAGAAACTGGGTATGTCTGGTTTGATGAAAAGAAGGACCAGGGGAGACATGATAGCAGTCTTCCAATATCTCAGGGGCTTCCACGAAGAAGAGGGAGTCAAGCTATTCTCCAAAGCACCTGAAGGCAGAACAAGAAGCAATGAGTAGAAACTCATCAAGGAGAGAAGCAACCTGGAACAGGAGAAATTTCCTGACAGTGAGGACAATTAACCAATGGAACAACTGGCCTCCAGAAGTTGTGAATGCTCCAACACTGGAAGTTTTTAATAAGAGGTTGGATAACCATTGGTCTGAAGTGGTGTAGGGTTTCCTGCCTAAGCAGGGGGTTGGACTAGAAGACCTCCAAGGTCCCTTCCAACTCTGTTATTCTGTATTCATCCTGGCCCTCTTGAAGCAAGGAAAAATAGGAGACCGCTTGGGAAATGAGGTTAGTTTTGGGAGGCAATCAAGAATGACGGGACATGGAGTCCAAGCCAATGAAGCAGGAACTTGTGCAAAGGATGATCTGTCGTGGTGGAGTCTCGCTCTCCAGGATTTACCAATTTCATTTCCCCGGCATCCTAATCCCACCAGCAATTTTCTATGTTTGCACAGGGTATTAAGCCAGAAACTAACCAACAAGCAACCTCGTTAGGGCTCTTTTCTGCGGCTTCTTTCATGTGTGAGTTAGATCTAGCGCTCCGGCCAGGGAGCAAAGCTTGTTAACATTATGCCCACCATGAAATCCTAATTCCAAGTCAGGGTTAGGATACCCTCTGGATCGTGGCCATTGGTAGGAAGAGTGGGGGGACTGGGTAGCATCAATTCCAGGGAAAGAGCTGTTTGGAGATGTAGGTTAGCGGTGGGTAGGGGGATCTGACAAGCCATGGTTTGTAGGGAGAGGCGTCTTCCTCTGGGATAATGGTTAGAAACAGTGGTGAAATCCAAATTTTTTTAACTACCCGTTCTGTGGGCGTGGCTTGGTTTGATGGGCATGGCAGGGGAAGGATACTGCAAAATCCCCATTCCCTCCCCACTCCTGGGGCCAGCCAGAGGTGGTATTTGCCCATTCTCCGAACTACTCAAAATTGCCACTACCGGTTCTCCAGAACCTGCTGGATTTCACCCCTAGTTAGAAAGATTTAGGAACAGGAAAAGGGGTATCTGTTGAGGCTGAATTTGATGGCATCCCTAATTTTAAGGCGTCCGCCAGTCCCCTCCTCCGATTTGCCCACTCTATTGTTCAAAAGGATGGCATTTTCTGGGTGCTGCTTATCTTACAGCCCCCTCTCCCCTCCCCTTTGCACCCCAATGCATGATCCTTTTGGGGGGATGGGGAGGGGTGGGAAAGGGATGTATCTGTCTTGTGCGTTGCTCGTGACCTCACCCGTCTCGTTGTCGTGCATGTCCTCGCTTTCCCACAACATAGGATGCTCCCCCCCCCCCCCGCATGAGACATGCCAAATGGCGACAGTCAAAACGTGGCATAAACTGTGGGGGATTTTTTTTATTCGCAATTTTTTTAGGGGTGGGGGTGGGGTTGGGAGAGGAATGGGGTGGGGTCTGTTTTGGATAAGACGAGTTGGGAAGATGTTTTCCAATTTCCAAACTGGGGTTTGTTTATTTATCTGGTTTTTGCTGTCTCTAGCGAGAAAGATGTGCTCCAGACTGCAGGGATCTCCAATCTTGGCAAGTTTTAAGACTTGTGGATTTCAACTCCCAGAATTCCTCAGGCAGGAATTCTGGGTGTTGAACTCCACACGTCGTAGAGTTACCAAGGTGTGGAGACCTGTGGTCCAGAGTGATGTTCCTCAACCTTGGCTCCTTGAAGATGTGTGGACTTCAACTCCCAGAATTCCTCAGGCAGCCATGTTCCTCAACCTTGGCTCCTTGAAGATGTGTGGACTTCAACTCCCAGAATTCCCCCCAGCCAGCTGAATTCTGGGAGTTGAAGTCCACACACCTTCAAAGGGGGCCGAGGTCAAGAAACACTGCTCCGAAACAACAGCAAACATCAAAACATCATAAATAGCCTCCTTACCCCTTGTTAAATGATGGTTAAGGATGGCTTCCTTGTTAAACCCACCCAAGGATTGGCTATCTGAAGGGGTGGCTATCGTTAATTCCATACAATTAAATTTAAAAAAGATTAAAATGTGTTTGGATGTACTCCATAACTCATCTTCAACGTCATCCTTCTGGCATGGGAGATGTTGCTATCGGCATCACCTCAAGCCATGGTTCCTTCAAACGTGGTTGATTGGTTAAGGCACGGTTGGCCTGATGCACTCCACATATTGATTCCCTAAGCCATGATTTGCAAGCCACCATGGATGGATTTGTCCTCCACTGAAAACAGAACTCACTTGGATTGAAAGCAGGCTTAAAATGTGCCTTGAGGAAGAACTTCCAAACTTGGTTGAACGTTGGAAAACATCTTCGCAGCTCTCCTTTTTTTCCATATTCTTCCCTCTTGCTTTCTCACGCTCCACAACAACCTTGGCCAGATAATCCTGGAGGGTTTGGGGGTATGTTTTCCACCTCCTTCTTCTTTGACTGGACTTTCTTCCCTTTCCATTTTTCCTCCCCATACAGCTAGTCCAATATCCTCACCTGCGAGAGGAGATGGAGCGTATCGTGACCACTTACATCCGGGAGAGAGAAGGAAGAACCAAAGACCAGGTATGTTCTATCTCAGCGGTCACCAACTGGTAGTCCGTGGGCTACTGGTGGTCCGCGAGGAAATGTTGGTGGTCTGCAGAAAAATTCTTTGCATTTTTTTATATTGCACTAAATCAGGGGTCCTCAAACTACGGCCCCTGGGCTGGATCCGTGCAATGAATGTTTGTGTTGCTGCAGAGAGTCTCCCCTTCGGGGTCTTCTTGTGTGGGTCAGAGGGGGGCAGAAATTCCGAATTGGGGTCTGCTTCAGCCTCCTGGTGTGGGGCTTTGGGCGAAGGCTGGAGGGAAGTATCACTAGTGGCGAAGAGCCGAAGGACCTTGTTCCAGTGGGAGTGACTCATGGCCTGGAACTGGCTGACCATCTCAGCCCGCTGAGCCTCCAGGCGCCTGTACCTGGCCTTGCACTCCCGCAGGTCTTCCCTCTGCTTGGAAAGCCTATGCTCCTAGTCCTCACTGAGGTGCTTCTGCTTAGCCTCCTTCTCGGCCAGATCCAATCTGAACTGAGCTGTTTTGCCAACTCTTTCTCGTGATGGCTGCTTAGCTCCAACAACCGTCTCCTGTTGGGGCACGAGCGGGGAGGCGAGGAGTGGCTGGGAGGGGAGGGGCGAGCAGAGGCCGGCGAGGCGCCCCTCGATGTTAGTGACATTGAGTTGGCCATCAAGTTGGCCACGCCCGCCCAATCACATGACCACCTAGCCACGCCCACCCAGCTGGTTATTAGGCAGATCATATTAGTGGTCCGCGGGATTTAAAATTATGAATTTAGTGGTCCCTGAAGTCCGAAAGGTTGGGGACCCCTGTTCTGTTTGGAGACGCTTCCCATTTCTGTAGCCACCCAACTGCCCCCTTCCAGAGGGCAGTTTTTCATTTGGAGTCCAAGCTTTTCCCCCAATAAAGCCCAGCTTTCCACCTCTGGAGAGCCACCAGATGAGCTGAACTTCAACTCCCATAATCCCCGTCTCTATGGGTTACAGGAGCAGAAGACTCACAGTTTTGGAGGCCCTGATGCAGTATTCTGGCGTTAGTAGCCATGAGCTTAGTGTCGAGATGTTGATGAAGGTCATTTTGAGAGATCTCAAATGCTTCGTCGTGGTTTTCCTTCCCAGGTCATGCTCTTGATAGACATTGAACTCGCCTACATGAATACCAACCATGAAGACTTCATTGGGTTTGCCAAGTAAGTCAAAACGTACTTCTAGGAGATGACTTCAGTCCATCTTTTTGGTGTTGAAGTTGTTCCTCTTGACAAATTTCACCCAGATGTTAACTCTATTTTATTATCTGCCTCCTGGGGAAAGTTGAAAACACGGTTTTTCCAGAAGGCTATGGACATTCTCAATCATCCATGTCATGGTTGTCCCAAAGGTCTTGGACTTCGTTTTTCTTTGAAGATGTTTCGCTTCTCATCCAAGAAGCTTCTTCGGTTCTCATCCAAGAAGACTCTTCAGTTAGAACTGAGGAAGCTTCTTAGATGAGAAGCGAAACGTCTTCAAGGAAAAACAAAGCCCGATTGCCTTCTGAAGAACTGAAGAAGCTTCTTGGACGAGAAGCGAAACATCTTCAAGTAAAAACAAAATCCAGTGGCCTTCTGAAGAACTGAAGAAGCTTCTTGGATGAGAAGCGAAACCTCTTCAAGGAAAAACAAAGTCCAGTGGCCTTCTGAAGAACTGAAGAAGCTTCTTGGATGAGAAGTGAAACATCTTCAAGGAAAAACAAAAGAAGTCCATTTGCCTTTTGAAAAAGGATCTTTGGGTTTTCCAGAGGCCATCTAACGTTTTAGGTCTTTAAATATATTTTCTTACCCTTTCGTAGCATTCTCGTGTTTTTATGTAGTCGTGAGCCGCTGGGAGTCTTCTCACGAATCTGACAGGAGAACCAACTGATTAATAAATAAAACAAATAAGATGGGGACACGAATGGAATTTGAGCACATCTTGAGGAAGGAGGAGGGAGTTTGTAACTTGTGAGCAGCATTTCTCACGAAATGTGCATCCTGCAAAATCACAAAGAGACCTCCCCCTCCCCCTCCCCAGATTTCCCTGTCACTAACTGATAAAAGGGGCACGGGGGCTCAGTGGCTAAGACACTGAACTTGTCGATCGGAAGGTTGGCAGTTCAGCGGTTCGAATCCCTACTGCCGCACAACAGGGTGAGCTCCTGTTATTTGTCCCAGCTTCTGCCAACCTAGCAGTTCGAAAGCAGGTAAAAAAATGCAAGTAGAAAAATAGGGGCCACCTTTGGTGGGAAGGTATCAGCGTTCTGTGCGCCTTTGGCGTTGAGTGATGCCGGCCACATGACCACGGAGACGTCTTCGGACAGCGCTGGCTCTTCGGCTTTGAAACAGAGAGGAGCACCGCCCCCTAGAGTCGGGAACGACTAGCACATATGTGCGAGGGGAAGCTTTATCTTTACTTAACTGATCTGAAACACATTGGGAGGGAGAATTTAATGGCCCCAGAAGACACTTCCAGCTTGCTTTGAGACTTTGGAAAAAGTGCAAAGAAGAGCAACTAAGGGGATTGGAGGCTAAAACATATGAAGAACAGTTATAGGATTTGGGTTTGGCCAATCTAGAGAGAAGGAGGACTAGGGGGGACATGATAGTAATGTTGCAATGTTTGAGGGGCTGCCCCAAAGAAGAGGAGGGGTCCACCTATTTTCCAAAGCAGCAGAAGGCAAGAAACAATGGATGGAAACTGATCAAGGAGAGAAGCAACCTGGAATTAAGGAGAAACTTCCTAAAAGTGAGGACAATTAACCAATGGAACAGTTTGCCTCCAGAAATTGTGGGTGCTTTTAAGAAAAGACTGGACAGCCAGTCCGAAATGGTATAGTCTGAAATGATATAGGGCAGCTCTATTCTGATCGCTTGCTTGCTTGAAAATTTAACGTTGCGAAGTATAGCTTTTTAGGTATTTTATAATCCATCTCCTGTTGGGAGATACTGGAAAGAAAGTGTAATGATTGGAAATGTATACATATATATATTAATTTCTCTTTTGCAGTGCTCAGCAAAGGAGCAGCCAAATGAGTAAGAAAAAAACAGCCGGGAATCAGGTAAGAAGAATCCCTCAATAATTGAACATGAGGGGGTTCCCTTGTTGTGAATGGATGTCAGCGGTCTTCAGTGTTATTTGGCATGATTTATGGTGGATGCTTTCATTAATGTCTATTGTGAATATTGGATGATGTGGACCGTGTCCTCTATGTAGATAAATTCGGTTTCTATACGTTGGCCATCCATCGGCTTCCGTTTTCACCCCATTTTTCAAGATGGGTAGGGGTTCTGACCTAGGCGTCCTTTATCTCCCTGAACATGCTGCCAAAGACCTCATTGGCAATTAGCTTTGCAAGGCCACACGGAGCACAGGGTCAAAAACGGAGCTTCAGAATTTAAACCAGCCAGGACGAACAAAGTTGCTTCCTGCAAAGGCTCATGTACCTCCTTTATGTTTTATGGAAGGGGCCAATCATCTCCAAGCCTTACTCCTGAGTCGTCCCTTTTGTCTTAAGTGTTCTTGCCTTCTGGCAGCTCTGCGCATGCGCGCACTGGGAACAGGCTCCCCCTGTTCCTCTGCCTCTCTGATGTCCGACTCTGGAGGCACATAACTCCTAGATGGCCCTGGCCCTCTCTCTCAAGATCAGCCCCTATGCTTAATTTGTCCCCTTTTTTCTTTCTTCTCCTTTTTAACTTAAGCAAATTTCCTTTTGTGGCATGAGCTTTTTTTTTTTTTTAATGTTTCGGGCTAACATCTCCAGTCATAAACATTTGGGGGAGTGGGGGGTCTTATCATCTCCCGGTCTTCCCAAAGTTAGCATTCTCCAAATGTTTTGAGGCTACAGTTCCCATCGTCCTCTACGGGTGTGGAGTAAGTCTGAATATTGTGGTGTTTGCATTCAGTGGAATCAAATTGGGAAAGCTATATGTATATGTGTGTATATGCATCTATGCACTTATGTGTGTGTCTCTCTCTCTGTCTATGTATATATATATATACACACACACACACACTTTTGGTGGCACAGCTTCTTCCTTCCAATTGCTTTTTTTTTGTTGTTTTGTTTTTTGAGTAATAATTTTTCCTTTCTTTGCTCCTGTTGTTTCTGCTGGTGCGGCTCTGTTTTTTCAGGATGAGATCCTGGTGAGTAAGAAGTGTGGAGGGGGGAAGAGAAATAAAATAGCCGTTCATTGTTTGTGGCCATGTCTGAAAAAAAAAAATACTAATTTTAGAACCTCTGGGAGCTGTGGAGATAAAGCAGGGAGGAGAAGGAAGTCAAAATCTGACCCAGGTTTCTTGGGAAAGAGAAATAAGGAAGCAAAGACATTCAAATTGGACAAGGGTTTAGCCATTTTGGACACTGCAGGCCCGTAATGGCACGGGTGCCGGACGTGGCACGCAGAGCCCTTTCTGTGGGCATGCACACCATCATCAGCTGATCTTCTGGTCTTCGCGGATGCCGGAGCACTGGAAAACGGCCTGAAAACAGCCTGAAAACGGCCTGAAAAATGTCCAAAAAACAGGCCATTATTCGGGCTGTTTTCAAAAAAACAGCCCAAAAACGGCCTGAAAAACGGCTTGAAAAATGGCCCTGAAAACAGCCAAAAAACAGGCTGTTTACCAGGCCATTTTCTCGGCCATTTTTAGGCCATTTCTTTTAAAAAATGGCCTAAAACGGCCTGAAAAATGCCCCCACAAAACGGTCCAAAAACGGCCTAAAAAATGGCTTGAAAAACGGCCTGAAAAACGGCCTGAAAAATGGCTCAAAAATGGCCCCCAAAATGGCCCAAAAATGGCCCTGAAAACAGGCTGTTTTTCAGGCCATTTTCCGGGCCATTTTCCGGCCATTTTTTGAGCTGTTTTGGGGCCATTTTTTAAAAAAAAAATGGCCCAAAACGGCCTGAAAAATGCCCAAAAAAGCAGCCTGAAAATGGTCCAAAAAACAGCCTGAAAATTGCCCAGAAAATTGCCCTGAAAACAGCCAAAAAACAGGCCATTTTCTAGGTCATTTTTCAGGTCATTTTTTGGGGTCATTTTTCAGGCCGTTTTTGGGCCATTTTCCGGCCATTTTTTTAAAAACGGCCCAAAACAGCCTGAAACATGCCAAAAATTTCAGCCTGAAGACAGCCTGAAAACAGCCAAAAAATAGGCATGTGCCCGCTGGCCTGTTTCTGGTGCTCCAGCATGCGTGAAAACCAGCTGGTCGGCATGCATGCGCATGCCAGGAATCCAAAGACCAGCTGGCTGGCGCACACATGCACCCCGGCCAGCTGGAATTGGATTTCTGCCACTCCAGAGCGCTCACATGCACATATATTCCTGTTTGGGCATTCTGTGCAGTAAAAGTTCGCCATCACTGCTGTAGGCGGATCAGAGAAATGTGAAGGGAATTGTAGAACTGAACAATTCAAATTGTTTAACGTTCCACCTTTCTAACATCCCAGAGGTTTCCTGTTGCAAACTCACCCATCCAGATCAGCCGGTGCTTTGGGGATGTGGTTACTACAGCTCCCATCATCTTCCATCTGGAAGATGCTCCTTTTAAGGAGCAGGACACACAGACGAGTGGTTTTAAACGTATCTGAAACTCAACAGGCAGATTCCAAGCTGAGGAGAAGCATGAAATGCCCAACAGATGGAAAAGGGGAAAAAAACAGACAATGGACATCAGTTGCCCAGCATTTAGGATGATAGATATGGAATACAAAGGAACACATTTCCAAAACAATGTCATTTGTGTACTGGCACCCAACATGATTCTGTCCTGATGGCACTGAGCAAAGGATATGAAGAGATGAAAAGATCTGTAGGTCAATGGGACCACCCTGTGGTGCCCAGTTCAGTAAATATGAACCTCTAGTAGTAGCTTGAGATGGGACCTCTTCAGTAGAGTCCCCCTAATCTGATGTTCTGGAGATGCGGTGGATAATTGTCACTCTCTCCAGTCAGCATGGTCCATAACTATCTTTTTTGGAGCTCCTAGTTGTTGAACTCCAACCTTCTGAAGGCCACTATCTTAGGAAGTAGCTTGAGATAGGATCTCTTCAGTAGAGTGCCTCCAATCTGATGTTCTGGAGATGCGGTGGATAATTGTCACTCTCTCCAGTCAGCATGGTCCATAACCATCTTTTCTGGAGCTCCTACTTGTTGAACTCCAACCTTTTGACGGCCACCATCTAAGGAACATGGGGCCTTCTTGAATTCGACTCTGATCCAGGGATGTGTGGACTGGAGGTTGTGGAAAGTGGTGAATCCTCAACTGGTCATTCTCTAGATAGGTGGAGAAATATGACTTTCCAAGGTGCCTAATCTGAGGTTCATAGTATTAAACATGGTCAAGGGCATAGCTATGAGGATGTTTGATAAGTTCACACATAGCATAAACACGATAGAGAGGAACTCTGGTTTCGTTTCCCAGCACTGTTCTTACTTACCATATTTTTCAGAGTATAAGATGCATCTTTTCCCCCCCTAAAAGGGGATGAAAATTTAGGTGTGTCTTATACACCAAATGTAGCCCTGCCCATCCACTGGCCCCCACCCTTTGGCCTCTGCCTCCCAGCAGTTTACCTCCTTGCAAGCAAACAGCAAGAAAAAACAGCTCCTTCCAGCTTCAGCACAGACTAATTAGCACAAGTTGATTCCATCGGCCTCCCGACTCTCCGCTGATTTGTGCAGGGCTCTGCTGCTTGCTTCAAAGAGGTAAATTGCTGGAGCAGATTCCCCCCCCCCCCTTGTGCTAATCAAGCTGTACTGAAAACGAAACTGAAAGTAAAGCAGGCAGTTTGCTGCAACGAGGCAAAATTGCTCAGAGGCAGAGGCAGATTTCTTTTTCTTCTTTTCCTCACCCCAAAAGATAGGTGCATCGTATACTCCGGTGCATCTTATACTCCGAAAAATACAGTAGTTGTTCAATGCTTATTAACGTCTTTGTTTCTCATTCTTCCTTTGCCCTGCTTAATCAATAATCCTGACTATGCAAAGATGGCTGCATGCATTGCATAGTTTTGCAAAAACTTTCCCTTTTTAGACTTGGGGGGGGTGGCAAAACAGGCGGGGTGGGGGAAGGACATATTATTTATTTATTTATTGGTTCAATTTATATGCCGCCCTTCTCCGGAGACTCAGGGCGGCTTACAATGCTTTAAGCAATTTCCCTTTTCCAGATTCCCCCCCCCCAAGACTTTACATCACTAATCTCAGATTGTTGGCTTGAGTTGTGTGCTCTCCACAGAACAGCTTCTAAGCCAATTCTGCCACTTATTGTTTTCGGTGTGGCGCCCTTGTGTTTGTATTGATCTGGATCCTTGAGCAGCATTCATGACTCTGGTGCGTTTCGGTAACCGTAGGTGATTCGCAAGGGTTGGCTCACGATCAACAACATCGGCATCATGAAAGGCGGCTCCAAGGAATATTGGTTTGTCCTGACGGCTGAAAACCTCTCGTGGTACAAAGATGACGAGGTAAGGACCTTGAGTTTCTCTTCTCCCGTTTCCTCCGCCAGAAATGAGAAGAAATTCTAAACCCGCTGAAATTAGTGCATGGAGTGGGGTGGGAATGGAGATTTTGCAATATCTTTTTTCCCCTGGAGTGGGGTGGGAATGGAGATTTTGCAATATCCCTTTTCCCTGGAGTGGGGTGGGAATGGAGATTTTGCAATATCCCTTTTCCCTGGAGTGGGGTGGGAATGGAGATTTTGCAGTATCCTTTCCCCTGGAGTGGGGTGAGAATGGAGATTTTGCAATATCCTTTTTCCCTGGAGTGGGGTGGGAATGGAGATTTTGCAATATCCCTTTTCCCTGGAGTGGGGTGGGAATGGAGATTTTGCAGTATCCTTTCCCCTGGAGTGGGGTGAGAATGGAGATTTTGCAATATCCTTTTTCCCTGGAGTGGGGTGGGAATGGAGATTTTGCAGTACCCCTTCCACTGGAGTGGGGTGGGAAAGGAGATTTTGCAGTATTCTTCACCCTGGAGTGAGGGGGGAATGGAGATTTTGCAGTATCCTTCCCACAGGAGTGGGGAGGGAATGGAGATTTTGCAGTATCCTTCCCCTGGAATGAGGAGGGAATGGAGATTTTGCAGTATCCTTTCCCTGGAGTGGGGTGGGAATGGAGATTTTGCAGTATCCTTCCGCTGCCACGCCCACCAAGTAACTCCCACAGAACCAGTAGGGGGGAAAATTTTGATTTTACCCCACCACAGATGATAATATTCAATTCCCAGAACTCTGAAAGTTGAAGCCCACAAATCTTAAATTTGCCAAGGTTGGAAATCTCTCTTTTAGAGGTGAGTTGCTTTATAGTCATCTGCAGGTGGTATATATATATACTAATGTCCTACAAACTCTTAACTCAAGTTAATTTCAAGCTGATTTTGCCATCCAACTGGCTCGGGGATCTCCTTAAACTTCCTTCTCCTTCCTTATTTACTTATTGATGACTTGTCTCTGGGAGGGATGGTCCTATGTCATGAATCACCACCGTTGGGATTGTGGCTCTGAGAAATGAGCCATCATTTGCAAGGCGGATCATATACCAGGGAGTGGAAATAGAGATTACTAGCGCCAAGAACATTAGGCATGGCAGTTGGTAAGTGGCATCTCCTCTTGCTTAATGCCCGGACAACTCAGATTGATCTAGCTCAATCTGATGCATGGTGTTTTGTGAATGTTTCCAGTGTCCAAAATTGTGTGCCTGGCTGGCTTGGAAACTAGCAGAGGAGTAAATATAAAAACCCACACAATTATTCACGTTCTTCTTGTTCCATCTGCTTCTGGTGAAGTGGTTAGAGCAGTGAATTAGGGAGACTCAGGTGGATTAGCATAGCCCTCGAAGGTCCCTTCCCGCTCTATTCTGATCGATTGGATGATTGAGACTCTTCATAGACGTCTCCTTTTTTTCCCCTTATGGGAAAAACGTCTGTCTGTGCGTGCTGTTTTCTATGCATTTGTCGAAAAGAAAAACGCACGGACCATTTGCGTCGTGCAGGCTCACCAGGGATTCTGCAAGTTTGGGAGAGAGAAAATATAATACTTCCTTTCTCCTTGGCAAAATTCCTAGCTAGCATATCGCTAATAAATTAAATGGTGTCCCCCCCATAAATCAGGGGCCGCCGTGATTTCTTTCTTTCGCCTCGGCTAAAATCGAGGCAGTTGTAAAAAGTCACCGTTAAGTTTTCGTTCCCTGCCAGGAGAGCTTAAAAAAAAAATCTTTTAGAGCAGCTAGGCCTGACCGTCTAGCTTTGAGCATTTGGGGCAAATGTATTTATTTATTTATTTATTTATTGGTTCGATTTATATGCCTCCCTTCTCCGGAGACTCAGGGCGGCTTACAATGCTTTAAGCAATTGTAAGCTCAAATGGCAGCGGATGGCAATTTGAAGTCAACGGAAAGGATGGTAAAGGATTTGTCCTAGAAAAGGCAGTATCGGAAGATCTTTTGAGAGTGGAGCAGCTGAGAAGGTCAAGTCAATAAATAAAGGTATTCATGGGAGGGACAGATGTTTAGAGCACATCTGGAGGCCTAAAGTAACGGAGAATTACTGGAGAATATTTCCTTCTTGTATATTTTGAACTAATTTCTTTTTTTTTTTTTTTAATTTTTTTAAGACATTTAATACATCAATCCTCCCTTCCCTGTGATGCCTCGGTGTTATCTTCTATGCTTCTTTTCCATCTTCCATAAGTTTTTTCTATTATCATATTCATATTCATCCAAGCCATTCTAACATTTCGTTTCTAAATCAATAGTATAATCATCATTTGTACATAATTATAGCATCAATCATTCATATCTCTTTTCCAACCAACTATAAAAATAATTCTGTGCTTTAAAATATTCTGATTCCTCCTTATCTTTACTCATCAAAGTTAATCTATTCATTTCTGCACAGTCTAAAGAATTTTTTATTACGTCTTCTTCCAAAGGTATTTTCTCTGATTTCCTATTTTGAGCATACACAATTCTTGCAGCTGTTATTACATGTATAAACAAATATACATTTTCCTTACTAATTTTTTTCTGGAACAACTCTGGTTTATTTTGAACTACTTTCAGGTGCTTGCGATTTATTGCTTTTTTCAAAGGGATTTTTCAAATTAAGCGATCCTCCAACCCATCAAGTATGAAAACGCTTGTAAGCCTTAGACATACAAGTTAATTCTTCCCAAATATGTTGGATTTCGTTTGCTATATTTTCTTTAAAAAGGTGTAAATCGAAAAAGGGTGGTTGGCAGGGGGAGGGAAGCAGAAAAGTGTACGCACCAGTGATGGGTTGCTCCCAGTTCAGTCCGGTTCGGCTGAGCCGGTAGCAGTGATGATATGACGTCACCGAACCGATTCTCTTTGTTCGGGAGCTGGTCCTCCTGCCACCCCCTGCGTTATTCTTACCTTTTATTTGGCCCCGTCCCCAATTTATTCGCTGCCCCCCGAGTCAGAGCTGATTGGCTAGAAGGAAAAAAACTGTTTAAACTCTTGCCCCGGGGCTTCAAAGGGCCGCCCTACAGCTGATCAGTGTTAAAAGGCAGTGTGGTGGTAGACCAGAGTGCTTGAAAAAGAAATGGGTAGACCAGTGCCTCCAAAAACAAATGAGTAGACCGATGCCTCCAAAAAGAAATGAGTAGACCTTTGCCTCCAAAAACAAATGGGTAGACCGATGCCTCCAAAAACAAATGGGTAGACCGATGCCTCCAAAAACAAATGAGTAGACCGGTGCCTCCCAAAACAAATGAGTAGACCAATGCCTCCAAAAACAAATGGGTAGACTGGTACAGCTCTGCAAGCAGTTAAAAGCCTGGTAGGTTTGCTAGGGATATGAATTTTTCATGCGTTCATTATTCAGCCGGTTCGGACCGGAAATAGCGGAAATCACCGGTGGGCCCACCCCAGCTCTATGCCATCCTATTCAGGAATGTTTTGGAGGCTGGGCGCATGTGCAGAAGGCAGGCGTGTGCGTGAACAGGGGTGCACACACACACAAAACAAGTGTGAGTGTGAGCGGTGAACCGGTAGTAACATAATCTGAAACCCACCGCTGGGGAGGGTGATGACAGCTTCAAGGTATTTAATGGATAGGTGTTCTGCTTATCTGAATCAGGAGTCAGCAACCCGGTGCTCTGGAGCCGCATGTGGCTCTTTCATCCCTCTTCTGCAGCTCCCTATCACCGGTCGGCTCCACAACTGATAAGACTTTCGGTTATGACAGGTAGAGGAAAAAGGACACCACGCTAGGAGGAGACTCTATGGTGGGGGAACCGGATTTCCGGTCGGCTCCAGAATTAAATGGGGGGCTTCTGGTTAGGACCTTTGTGGCTCTTTGAGTTTTTAAGGTTGCTGACTCCTGATCTAAATGTTTCCCAACCTTGGTGGCTTTTAATACGGGTGGACTTCAACTCCCAGAATGATTCCCCAGCCAGCAGAATTCTGGGAGTTGAAGTCCACCTGTCTTCTTAAAGTCTCCAAGGTTGGGATGGAAACACTGTCATCGTTGATAGATGCCATGGATTTTTCCACTCAGTTGGCTTGGAAAAAGATTCCCGCCAACCTCTTGAGTTACATAGTTATAATCCAGAGCCAAAATTGTCTGGAAGACACCGGTGGGAAAAGGCCGCCCGATGCCTTTTTTTGAGTCTGTTTGCACAGGATGATTGGGTTTTGAGTTCAACCTCTCTAGAGTTCCAAGCGGGTTTTTCCAGTTTAAGATTTCCAGATGTTTCTCCTCTCGGAGACTTTTGAAGGCCATCCAAAACCTTGGAAGGCGACTCAGCTGCAAGAGACAATTCCTACGATTAAATCACTCCCTGCCATATTACTCTTTGCTGTTCTCCACCCCACCTTGACTAATACTGCCCGGCTGGTCTTGCCTGCTAAAATTTCCTGACCTGGACCTTCCTCCTCTTCTTCTCCTTTTCCTCTTCCTCCTCTTCCAACTCTACTTCTCTTCCTCCACCTCTTCTTCTCTTTCTCTTTCTCCTCCTTCCGCTCCCCTTCCTCTCCCTCCTCCTTCTCCTCCTCTTCTTTTCTCCTTCTCCTCATTTGCTTTTTCCTCCTCTTCCTCCTCTTCTTCTTCCCTTCCTCTTCTTCTTTTCTCCTCCCCCTCCCCTGCGCCTCTGCCTTCTCCTCTTCTTCTTCCTCCTCTTCCTCCTCTTCTCTTTCCCCTCTCCTTTCTCTTTCTCCTCCTCTTCCTCCTCTTCTTTTTCTCCTCCTCCTCTTCCTCTTCTTCTCCTCCTCTTCTCCTCCTTCTCTTCTTTTGCCTCTTCCTCTTTTCTTTTTCCCCCTCCCCCCTCTCTTCTCTTCCTCCTCCTGCTCCTCTCCTCCTCCTCTCTTCTCTTTCTCCTCCTCCTCCCTCCTCCCTCCTCTTCTTCTCTTTCTCCTCCTCCCCCCTCTCCTCCTCCTCCTCCTCCTTGCCAGCCCAAAAGCAAACATGCGTTTTAGATTTCAGATTGGCCTCTGCATCTGGATTCCAGAGGTGGCCCAAATCTCCGCCCCCCTCCCATCCTATCCTTGACTGTAGTTGCTCAAAGGTGCCTGGAATGACTTCAGTTGAGTAGCGTAAGCCATTCTAACCACTTCCAGCTGTTGGGGGGAGGGGGATTTGGGAGAAAGAAGAGAAGAGGGAAGGGGGGAATTGGGGCTCCCTTTAATCCTGGGGGGGCAAGGGGGAGGCTGCCGGGGGTGGGGAGAAGCCAGCTGTAGAAGTCTTCAGCCCCCATTCGATGGGGAGAGCCGGCTGAAAGAAAGCTACCTGCCAGCCGAAATAATAAATAACAGCACAGAGACCCCTGGGCTGGTAGAGCAGGAAAGATTCCTAAAAGAAAGGAATCTTTGTTTCCCACCGCAAGGAAAGGAAAGCGGTGTGCAGTTTGTGTGTTTCTCTTTCCTCCCCTCCTCTTCCACATTTCCAGTAAAAAAAAAAACAAACCCCTACCCCTCTCTCTCAACAACATATCCAGGCATCCATCCTTTCCATAAATCCCCAGTCCTTCAGCCCCGGCCTCCGTAGCAAAGAATTTTTTCTTTTTTAAAAAAAAAAGAAAGATGCTAAAATGCTCTACTCTTGGACGACTTCGCTTCCGTCCAAATTTTGGAAGCTTATTGGCATTTGCCGATCTGTTTCTTGCAACGTTTAGGCGTTGTCGAAAGGAAGAAGTCAGACCCCGGGGGTGACAATTTCACACGAACGGAGGCTAAACCATCTTTCTCCGCCTGTACAGAATACAGATTAACAGAGGTGGAAGGGACCTTGTAGGTCATTTAGTCCAACCCAAGCAGGAGACCCTACACCATTTCTGACAGAGGGCAGTCCGGTCTCTTCTTGAAAGCTTCCAGGGATGAAGCTCCCACAACTTCTGAAGGCAACTTCTCTTCATGAGTTGATTGTTTTCACTGTCAGGAAATTCCTCCTTATTTCTAGGTTGAATCTCTCCTTGTTCAGTTTACATCCATTATTCCTTGTCTGGCCTTCGGATGCTTTGGAAAATAGCTTGACCCCCTTCCTCCTCTCTGTGGCAGTCCCCCAAATATTGGAAGACGGCTATCATGTCTCCCCTGGTCCTTCTCTTCACTGGACTAGCCAGGCCCAGTTCCTGCAACCGTTCATCGTATGTTTGAGCCTCCAGTCCCCTCATCATCCTGGTTGCTCTTCTCTGCACTTTTTCTAGAATCTCCAGGGTTATTATAATGTGATGACCAAAACTGGATGCAGTACTCCAGGTACAGTCTTACTAAGGCTTTATAGAGTGGTATTAGTACCTCCCTTAATCTTAATACTATACAGTGGTGGGTTTCAAATTTTTTTACTGCCGGTTCTGTGGGTGTGGCTTAGTGGGTGTGGCATGGCTTGGTGGGCGTGGCTTGGTGGGCATGGCAGGGGAAGGTTACTGTAAAATCTCCATTCCCTCCCCACTCCAGAGGATGGTTACTGCAAAATCCCCATTCCGTCCCCAATGCAGGGGAAGGATACTGTAAAATCTCCATTTCCTCTTAATCAGCTGGGACTCGGGAGGCAGAGAGTAGATGGGGGCGGGCCCAGTGAGAATTTTTACTACCGGTCCTCCGAATGACTCAAAATTTCCACTACTAGTTCTCCAGAACCTGCTGAAACCAGATTCTGATCCTATTAGTTGTGTACTTTTCTGTTCACGTCGTCAGATTAATTCCCAATGAATTAAAAGCTAAAAAGTGCTTCCTCTTTGGGTTCAAGAATTGACAGAATTGAGAATCAGTATGGATTTTTAAAAGTCCCCCTTATTTTGGAGGATGTTTGCTAAACCTCTGCCCTGCTCGCATAGGTGATTCTCTTACGTAGTGGAATAGCTTTTTAAATGAAGTCAGCGTCTTTGTAGGGGGTTTTTTTTCTCCTCTTCAGGCACAACGCAAACCAAGGTAGCCTTTCCTTGAGTTTTAAGTTCAACCTTCTCATCTCTCTTAGCATTCAACCGCCAATCAATAGCGATATTTTTCCTCTGTTGACAGAAGTCTCTTTCGAACCTCTGCCCACTGGGCCAGAGTTGGTGTTTGTGTTGGCTAACCTTGGCACCCTAATGAGCCAATTGGGGAAAATTAAAAGCTTGGAGTCCTCTTTTTTTCCCCTCTCCTTTGGCTGTCCTCATTCCCACTCTCTTCCTGCCTCTTATGTGGGGGTGGGGATTTTGCAGGGTCTTCCTGCACCCCATAGAGGAACCTCAACATTCAAGCTTCTTCTTCTTCTTCTTCTTCTTCTTCTTCTTCTTCTTTCTCCTCCTCCTCCTTCTCCTTCGTCTCCTCTTCCTGTTCTCCTCCTCCTCCTCCTTCTCCTCCTCCTCCTCTTTCTCCTCCTCCTCCTTCTTTTCCTCCTCCTCCTCTTTCTCCTTCTCCTCGTCCTCCTTCTCCTCCTCCTCCTCCTCGTCCTCCTTCTCCTCCTCCTTTTCCTCCTCCTCCTCGTCCTCCTTCTCCTCCTCCTCCTCCTTCTCCTCGTCCTCCTTCTCCTCCTCCTTCTCCTCCTCCTCCTCCTTCTCCTCCTCCTCCTCCTTCTCCTCCTCCTCCTCTTTCTCCTCCTCCTCCTTCTTTTCCTCCTCCTCCTCTTTCTCCTCCTCCTCGTCCTCCTTCTCCTCCTCCTTCTCCTCCTCCTCCTTCTCCTCCTCCTTTTCCTCCTCCTCTTTCTCCTCCTCCTCGTCCTCCTTCTCCTCCTCCTCCTCCTTCTCCTCGTCCTCCTTCTCCTCCTCCTTCTCCTTCTCCTCCTCCTCCTCCTTTTCCTTCTCCTCCTCCTCTTTCTCCTCCTCCTCCTCCTCTTCCTCTTCTTCCTCCTCCTTCTCTTCCTCCTCCTTCTCCTCCTCCTTCTCCTCTCCTTCTCCTTCTCCTCCTCCTCTTTCTCCTCCTCTTTCTCCTACTCCTCTTCTACTTCTCCTCCTACTCCTTCTCTTCTCCTCCTCCTCTCTCCTCCTCCTCCTTCCTCCTCCTCCCTTCTCCTTCTCCTCCTTTCTCCTCCTCCTCTTCCATCCTCCTCTTCCATTTTACACAGCTATAATCATTGTTTGCCCCCCTTATCTCTGCAAGTTAGTCTGCCTCAATCAACAGTTTTTATTTTTTTCCCCTATTCGTCCCTGACTTAAAAGTAGGATTTTAATTGAGGCATCCAGGGAGGATCTGCCTTCGGTAAGCATCACCGATGGTCCTGTTTCAAACATTTTTTTTTCTAAAGAGATGGCATCTTTCCTGGGGTCAGAGTTTGGAATAGCCCAAAAGGAAAACAAAAGTGGAAAGATGGAGGAAAACATTTGTAGCTCAGGGTTGAAACGATGGGTCCTTGGCACTCTCTAAGCTAGGTTTTCTTGCAGATGTATTACCTGGCTAGGTAACATCAGTGCTAGAAGAGAGTGGGCTATGGGGTGGGGAGGAGAAGGAGAAGGAGGCGAGTGAGGTTTATGTTTATGTTTATGTTTATTGGATTTATATACCGTCCTACTCCCGAAGGACTCAGGGCGGTGAACAGCCACAAAGTAAAAGACATATATACAAAATTTAAAAGCAGAATAAAACCGAATTAAACAGTTTGGCCCCAGACAGATGTAAAACACCCCAGTAATTTAAAAACAGATTAAAATTTACATTTTAAAAGGAAAAAAAGGGGGGGGAAAGATTAGGCCAGGCCAGCTTGATGGAATAAAAAGGTCTTGAGAGTGCGGCGGAAGGTGTGCAGATCTGGGATCCTCTGTATCTCCGGATACAATGGGGGGGGGGGGAGCTCGTTCCAGATAGTAGGTGCCCCCACAGAGAAGGCTCTCCCCCTGGGGGCCGCCAGTCAACACTGTTTGGCCGACGGCACCCAGAGGAGCCCCTCTCTATGGTGCTCTCTGAGCTTGGCGATTTCCTTGGAGACATTTCATTACCCCACTAGGTAGCATCCTCAGTGCTAGAAGGGAATGCCGAGAGGAGGAGGAGGAGGAGGAGGAGGAGGAGGAGGAGACGACAGAGACAACGTAGGGGTCTCGTTGCTTTCTGAGCTGGATTGCTTCCTTGCACATGTTTCATTACCCAAATAGGAGCCTGGCTAGCTCTGCAGACTAAGCACCCTAATTAACATCCAGCTGTCTGCAATTACTGTAAGTTCGAATCTCCCCAGGCTCAAGGTTGACTCAGCCTTCCATCCTTTCTAAGGTAGGTCAATTGAGGACCCAGTTTGTGGGGGCAATAAGCTGACTTTGTATAAATATACAGAAGTATGAAGGCTGTTGCTTAACGCATTGTAAGCTGCCCTGAGTCTCCGGAGAAGGTCAGCATATTAATTGAACCAATAATAAATAAATAAGGAAGGAAGGAGGGAGGGAGGGAGGGAGGGAGGAAGGGGGGGGATGAGAATGAGAGGAAGAAGGAAGGAAGGAAGGAAATGAAAATGAAAGGAAGGAAGGAAGGATGGAAGGAAGGAAAAGAAGGAAGGAGGAAGGAAGGAAATGAGAATGAAAGGAAGAAGGAAAGAGGAAGGCAGGAAGGAACGAAAAGAAGGAGAGCCTGGATAGCTCAGCAGACTAAAAGCATTGTGATTAAACACCAGCTGTCTGCAATTACTCTAAGTTCGAATCTCACCAGGCTCAAGGTTGACTCAGCCTTCCATCCTTTCTAAGGTAGGTAAAATGAGGACCCAGTTTGTGGGGGCAATAAGCTGACTTCGTATAAATATACAAAAGTATGAAGGCTCTTGCTTAATGCATTGTAAGCTGCCCTGAGTCTTCGGAGAACAGCGGCATATAAATCAATTAAAAAAAAAAGATAGGGGTTGGACCAGAAGACCTCCAAGGTCCTTTTCAACTCCGCCATTCTATTCTATTCTATAGCATCATCAGAAAGTGGAAAGGTTTACACACTAACTAAACCGAAGGATAGTAAAAAAAAAAAATAGGATCGTTGTATATTCGCCCATTTTTTTGAAAGACCGGGGAACATTCATTTTTTCAGGTGGGGGGGGGACACATTTGGTTTGGGTCTCAATTCCTCCGGCTCACCCCACTGCAGAAAAGTTGGCTCGGTCGAAAGGAGACACATCTGGGGCACATTAGCGAAATACCAGCCGTTTCCCACAAAAGCTGATTCCCCACCACCACCACTTCTTTCTCTCCCCCTCCTCAACCTTCATTCTTAAAAAGCAGACATGAAACGCAAACGGAGAGTAATGGGTCCCAGACAGGACGTGGAAGGATTTTCTCTCCCCACGGAGGAGAAGTTAGAACCATGTGGGGGGAGAAAAATGATTCCCCGCTCAACCCCTGGACCCAAAACCCAACTTATTTTTGGAATTATTTCTTGTTTTCTTTACCGCCCCCCCCCTTTCTCCTAGGGATGGGAAGAGGTTTGATTTGTGGGCAGCCCTTGGGAGGGTTGATCTGAACTCCCCTCCCCGCATGATTTTAGGGGTTTGCAGTGAGAAATGCCTTCCTTAAGGCTCAGATTCCCAGCCATCTGAAATCTATTCATGGTTTGGAGATATAAATGGGGGAGGGTGTTTCACTGTCCCTCCTGACTAGCCAGGGGAGCTTGCTTTCAAGGTGAAGGTATGCCCGTGGTTATGATCTCTCTTAACAGAATAAAAGAATTAGAAGGGACCTTGGAGGTCTTCTAGTCCAACCCCCTGTTCAGGCAAGAAACCCTATTATCAGGGGTGAAATCCAGCAGGTTCTCACAGGTTCGGGAGAACCGGTAGCGGAAATTTTGAGCAGTTCGGAGAACCGGCAAATACCACCTCTGGCTGGCCCCAGAGTGGGGTGGGAATGGGGATTTTGCAGTATCCATCCCCTGGAGTGGGGAGGGAATGAGGATTTTGCAGTATCCTTCCGCTGGGGTGGGGAGGGAATGGGGATTTTGCAGTGTCCTTCCCCTGGAATGGGGAGGAAATGGAGATTTTGCAGTATCCTTCTCCTGGGGTGTGGAGGGAATGGGGATTTTGCAGTATCCTTCCCCTGGAGTGGGGAGGGAATGGGGATTTTGCAGTGTCCTTCCCCTGGAGTGGGGAGGAAATGGAGATTTTGCAGTATCCTTCCCCTGGAGAGGGGAGGGAATGGAGATTTTGTATATTTACAAAATATATTTTGTAGATTTTGTAGTATCCTTCCCCTGCCACGCCCACCAAGCCACATCACGCCCACCAAGCCACGCCCACAGAACCGGTAGTTTAAAAAAAATGGATTTCACCACTGGGTTACACATGGTTTGATGGTTCAGACTTTGAAAGTTGTACTTGGGAAAGTTGGAAAAGTGTAACTTTGATGCCTAGGGCTCCTGGGTTTTTAAGTTTGGAAAGAAACGTAAGATACCAAAGTAGGAAGACATAGAAATTTAATAAATAACAGAAAAGCCCTTCCTTGCAGAGGGGAATTGCACGATTTAGGAAATGCAGAGGACCATGTGATAAAGTTAGGACTTCAAGTGGATTTTAATCGATTTGTTGTTGTTGTTGTTGCTGTTGTTGATTTCTTCAACACACAGAACAGCAAGATGATGGGTCGGAAGGGAAAAAGGACAACCAGAAGGACGGGTTTGAAGGATTTCAAAATCGAGAGAGAAGTTAGTTATGATTCTGGGATCTTATCAGGGGTGGAGGAGTCCTTTTGAAGAGCAGCTGCTGGGAGAGACGGACAGGAATATGAATGCCATCCTGTTCCACTGATGGGTTTTGGCGACCCAGAAAGTTGTTTTTTGCTAAGGTCCAGGAGATCTCTTGTGAGGTTAACTTGAAAAGGAACCCGCCTCTTAGTCATATCCTAAACAAGAGCATCCATTTTATCTTCTGGGATTAAGGCTCCGTTGAATTGAAAGAGACTTGTTTCTGGGTAGGCTCGTATACGATTTGTGATAGAAGAGGAGAAGCAACCAACTTACCGGCCTGATAAATATTTTGGACTTCGTTTCTCCTCCGCTTTGACAGTGAGGCCACTTTAGGAACTGCATGTCAAAACCTCTGAAACCTGATTGCGCATGCCTTTTTTAAAAAAAACCAGGGCTTATCATTATTCTAGATTTTAAAAATCTATTGATTAAATCTATTGATGAATAGAGTAGGGTAGGGTAGGGTAGGGTAGAATAGAATAGAATAGAATAGAATAGAATAGAATAGAATAGAATAGAATAGAATAGAATAGAATAGAATAGAATAGAATAGAATAGAATAGAATAGAATAGAATAGAATCACACAGTTGGAAGGGACCTTGGAGGTCTTCTAGTCCAACCCCCTGCCCAGGCAGGAAACCCTATACCAATTTAGACAAATGGTTATCCAACCTCTTCTTAAAAATGTCCAGTGTTGGAGCATTCACAACTTCTGGAGGCAAGTTGTTCCACCGGTGAATTGTTCTCACTGTCAGGAAATTTCTCCTTAGTTCTAAGTTGCTTCTCTCCTTGATGAGTTTCCACCCATTGCTTCTTATCCTGCCTTTAGGGGCTTTGGAGAATAGCTTGACTCCCTCTTCTTTGGGGCAGCCCCTGAGAGATTGGAAGACTGCTATCATGTCTCCCCTGGTCCTTCTTTTCATTAAACTAGCCATGCCCAGTTTCTGCAACTGTTCTTCATATGTTTTAGCCTCCAGTCCCCTCATCATCTTGGTTGCTCTTCTCTGCGCTCTTTCTAGAGTCTCCCCATCTTTTTTACATCGTGGAAACCAAAACTGAATGCAGTATTCCAAGTGTGGCTTTACCAAGTTAAAATTAAAATTAAAAATGAATCAATCACGGAACGTTTCAAGGCGGGCATCATTTTGAAATCGGAACGTCAAAGACATCTGTCCCAGTTTTGTTCCAAAGAAGACCAACGCACTTTATATTATTTAAAGGATACCCAATCATATTTTTTTAAGAAAAAAGGGAAATCAAAATCCAATTTATTCCAGGCAATTATTTAAAAAAAAGAGAGAGAGAGAGAGAGAGAGAGAGAGAGAAGTCAAACCAAAGTTCATTCAAATCATTCCATATTTCTCTCCCCCAGGTTCTCAAGAGCTTTTCAGTCCATGCCGGCTCAGTTCTTTTGGCTTTTCTAGTCTCTGTATTATCTTTTTTAAAGAGAGAGAAGATCTTTAAGGGGGAGATTTTCCTGTTTAAATTAAAACAAGGGGACATCTTGTTGTCCTAACCTACCTTGAAGATCTTAGATACAGGGGGACCAGAAGTCCGATTTGTTGATAAAAGGCCCATAAAGAGGGCTGCCCTTATCTTAACATTGATATCTAGCTTCACTCGCCTCACACGACAAGGAGGTGCCTCCTGCAGATGTTCCTTCAAGATATGCAAGCTTGATGGGACTTGGGATCTTCTCCCCACATCCTTCTAGGTAGGACGGTAGATTTCACTGTAGCTTTGAAGATGGATGCCTCAAAGACAGCCCTGTTTGTGCTAAAGCTTGCATTACTCCCACCCCACCCCACCCCAAGAAAGAACAAGAAGCATGAGAGATGCTGGAGATAGCAATTATTAAAATAACTGTGGGTCCCTTCAGATGGATTCCTCCCCCCCCCATCCTACATTCCTCCCTCGCTCGGGATAGCCAAGTAGACCTGAAGTCTACTTGGTTATCCCAACTCGGTTAATGGCAATACAGAGCTGCCCTTAAGTTTCCCCTCCCGACGATCTGCTTCCCTTCCTTTGTCCCTCCTTGAAAACCGTTGCGACCCACAACCCACGCAAGAAATCCAGCCCTTTTGGAGGATGCTTAGCTGGAGCTGCGGCGTTGATGGTCTTCCTCAACCGCATGACTCCGGGTGA